>JACJUY010001219.1:131914-156792 GCA_014220935.1 Platorchestia sp. MABIK | reverse complement strand
CTGACTTGCTGCATTGTGCTGACTTGCTGCATTGTGCTGACTTGCGACATTGTGCTGACTTGCTGCATTGTGCTGACTTGCGACATTGTGCTGACTTGCTGCATTGTGCTGACTTGCTACAGGGTGTAGCGACCATGTTACCTCATGATAACAGCATTGCGTCAGTCGCTGTTGTGCAGCTGCTGTATCTACCGCTGCTCCTTTACAGCTGCAGGATTACTCTTATTGTATCTACCATTGTCACGCAGGTGCTATTTCTGCTACTGCTAAACAGCTGCTAAATTTACAGCCCTCCTAATGCTGCAACAACAGCATCACAGCCCCATGCTTTCATGACAGCATGCTGCTGGGTTCACACTGGCTTTAATTAATCATAATGCTCTATGATTTGCGTCTCCGAGCATCTGTTTCTGTAAGTGCGATTTTTATTTTTGTCTTGCCGCAGCGGCCGTTCTCGATGTTCATTTGGGCGTTTGGTGACAAGAACTTACATTTATGCCATGTCGTTACAATGTCGCTATTTCATTGAAAGTTTTGCCAATGAAATTTCATGCATCCGAAGGGTTGCATCTGAAGAATTAATATAGGGGAAATTAAAACGGTTGTGCAGCCCGTATCACAAATACTCTTTTCTGTCACGAGGAAAAAAAATATTTGATGAATTTAATTGAAATTTGATAAAAAATTTTAATTGATTTGATGGAAAAAATATTTGATAGATGATAGAATTAGGATTTTTTTTAACATTTTGAGGTCACTTGCCTAATTTTCCCTTACGTTCCTCCCTGTAAAGTGGAATTTTAATGAGAATAAATTTATATTTATACTATAATAAGAGCCACGTCCGTCCGTCTGTCCGTGTGTCACACCCACCAGCCGAAAGTGTGTGATGAGCGTATCTGTGATACAAGCTTCATCAACTCCACAATTTTTGGTGTATTAACGCAGCAGATTCAGGGTCGGAATGAATATCACGAGTATTGGTAGGTAAAATTAGGTTTAATAGAATATCAACAGTTGAGACTTAGAAAAGTATCGGAAAGCCATAGAATAGCATGGGAAATCATGGGAAAGCCATGTTAAAGCTCAATTGATTCGATGTCTAATCGGGCCATTTTATGATGGGCTGTGTGCACTAGTGAATATAAATTTGACTTGCAACACCCCGGCAAGCTGAGGAAATTTGTCGTGTTGTGCAGGGTGGTCTAAAAGTTACCTTTCCATTTTTAATATTTATTACGCAAAAATTTTAAAATAGAGAAAGTTCCAGTTAAGTGTAAATGCATGAGGACTACTCAGTCTTGACTTAAAAATCATATCATTAAAATGCTTTCTGTTTTTATACAGGCACAAACGAACTCCTCGTTATTTTGCGTCACACCTCTCAGAATACACTATCTGGTGAAATGTTCCGAATTTCGTTCATTAAATTTTGTGTTTTGGAGAGTGTTTGGAATATTTCAAAGGTTCTATCCTTTAAATGACCCTGAAGAAAAACTTAGGTTTAAATCCGGTGAGCGAAGAGGCCAAGGAATATCACAAGAGAGTGAAATTAGTCGACCGGATGTTGCTCCATTTTTTTTTTCCGCCGATAGCAGTTATTCCAGCAACGTCTTCAAAAAATAACTGTTCACCATGCAAAATTACTGCTCTTTCTTCCATTGTGTGTCTATAGCCATGGTTAGAAGTTGCAAATTTATGGTATTGCATAATTTGTAAGTCTTATGTTCCCAAAGTTTTTCTTTCATTGGCACTTGCCTAAAACATTACATATTTTACAATTTTTGATAATAAATGCTTAAAATGATAAAGTGACTTTTGGGTCTTCTCTGTATTCATTGTTTCAAAATTTTACACGGGTATCACGACACCATTGTGTTATTATCAGTTAAGGATGTTAAGGTTAAAGTGTTTTAAAAACCAGTGTATCGACATTTCATGTTTGTACTCTATTGGAAATAAATGTTTTTTTCTTTTTTTCTGTATTTGAGAGTAATGAGGAATTTTTTGTCTGGACACAAATGAAAAATATTTCAAAGAAGGCGCCAAAAATACTTCAGTTCACATCCATCATTTAATGGCAGAGAAGAATAAAAAAGTGAGGAACAATGGGTACGGAAAACGATGTTGAAAGCGTGATCAGTGTCGAAAGCTGCTCAGCTTTATAAAATCAACTATTATACGTCAATTTGAATTGCATATTTAATATATCAATGTAAAATTTACCGGCAAAGTTTTTAATTTAAAAAAAATGTCAAATAGAAATTTGTGAGCTTATTGTTTCTATTCATCCAGCATTCCAATATTAATATATAAAATTAAGCAATCGAATTCTAAATGAAGACATATTCAGTTTAGTTATAAGCAGTTTCATTTCTCAATGTGCCTCTACCTTAAGCACAACTATTCCCAGATTAGAGAATGAAAAATTAGAGAATACCTCATGAATAAAATAGTAAGCGAAGTGAAATATTCATCATTAACACTTACTTTCTCTCCAGTAAGGGGACATACAGTCGATCACTCGATAATTCATTCAACAGTGAATTCAGAAAACGACGAACCGACTTTCGGTGGCCGGTCTCTTATTGGCGTGATCTATGCTGAGTGCAGGCTTAAAGCGCCATTGGCTTCAAAATTACGCTGTGCAAAAAGAATCTAATGTGTTACTCATGGAGTTCGATGGAGGGGCGAAGACGCTCATAAACTTAACTTCTGGGCTTCTAGGAACGAGTGCAAGAAGCGTTCAAGTCGCTACTCACCTCCTCCTCACAGGAATGCATCGATCTCCTCAGTAATCTCGGAACTTCAAATGGCTGGCGCATTACTCCTGACACTCAGGTGATTATGTTGCGTTCGTTCTGACCTCCCTCGGTTAGAAAGTTACGGCGCTTATTTTTGGGTGTGGACTAGTGAAACCAGATTCTCTGTATTAATGCCAAGTCGAAAATTTGTGATTTTTAAAACTTCATCTTGAATTTGAGGGATTTTTTTAGCGCGGTTAATGGCGCGCCCTATTTTGGGTGTGCCAGTCTTAAAAACGCCAGTCTTAAAAACAGCTTTTAAAAACGGTCTTATCAACATACTGTATTTTTCGCTTGTTACAACGCTGCTTGCAATTAGACGTATTTTAGTATTTTACAGCTTTATGACTTGACAATACGATTCTGAACAAATCGTGTTCGGAAAATTGAGAGAACGCTGTTGTTGTCAATTGTACCCAGAACCACATGTTGCTGCATTTGAACAATGCAAAATGAATGCAAGTTAGAGGTAGAGTTAATGGTACGAAAGCCTGTCGTTTGACATGGGAATTCCTTCTTCTTGTTTCAAAGTTAAAAATAAGTCATATGCTTAAAAAACGTCCACTGACGTCCAAAATAACAAAATTTGCGACTGACGAGGCCTCAACGTATTACAAAAAGTTTAGTTCACCTCCCACTGTAACACAGCATTCATTCGAGATCTGTTCTGGGGCTGAAAATTTTTCTAAATTCTTTTGAGTTTCCAATTAAGGGTCATTGAGAAAATGAGTTGGTCATTTTTTTGAGCAAACGCCGCATTTTGGTCTCACATATCACCCTACAGAGTGGCAGAAAACTAAAATCAGTGAAAGCTTTCATTCTGAATTCGAAAACTCAAAAAAGAATTTTCCTTGAGTGAGTAAAAATCTTAACATTCTTCGTTTTAAAGTATAAAATCTTAAAACTAAGTAGGAACTATGTAATTATTGATGGGGTGGCCAGAGTCTAAGGTGATAGACACTTTGGTGACATAACTTTATCACGGAATTGGAGTTACAATAAGTGTGGAAACTACTCTCCAGCTTCACCAATACAATTCTGGTACCTACACAGAAGCCATTCTCGGGCACGATAAAACACTCGTGGACCCCCCACTCTTTGTCATAGGAGCTATAGGAGCTAACAAACCTACGATCACCGTTCACTTCTTGTTTATTTACCTCAAAACTCCCAGCGCCTTGCATCCGTCGATTCAACCTTGTGAAAATGCGATGGCCAGGCAAATGGCGGCTGAGAGGCTCCTCGGCGTATTTACAATCTTACAGTCAATCGTGCATTGCCGTAGCTTCCCTAAAATCTCACTCACCAACAGAATTTTTATACTTGAACTAGCAAGTTACAACACTGACCAACTTAGTTCCCTGCGAGATGCGTTGGCGATCCTTAAAAAAATAATTACATGTACCATTGGAAATAAGTATTTTGAAAGTTGTGCAATGCTGAAATGGCAAGCCGAGCCCTCATTTCGTAAAGTAGTAATGAGTCACGCACGCGCAGTTGACACACCTTGGTGTGTCGCAGGATGATCAAAACCTGCAGTTCAAAACTTCACTTCAGAAAATCACTATTCGAGGATGAAAAATGTTTTCTAAAGTCATTACCAATAAGGTTATTGAATTTTTCTTGTCAAAATATCATAGGTGAAAAAGTTTCATTTGTAATAGGTTTATCGAATTACTTCATAACCTGTATTGCAGCGCAGAGTTTATATCCAAAAGAGTAAGAAATGCAGTTTGTTGTGAAGAAATATTTTAACGAAGTCTCGTCAGGGTTCTCTTTCATTATCAAATTGAATTTTGGAATTGACGTAAATCGGAAGACAAATGAGAATATTTATATCATCGTATATCATCGAATTTTTTTATCAAACACTCATACACTATCTTAAATTATTATTTTTGCAACAAGGCACATCAAAGGCCGCAGTCTTTGCAGCCTGACCTACTGAGGTTATCAGGACATCGTGAGTCACTTATTATCATAGTACTCACCTTAGTCCAGGACGAGAGGTCATGAAATGGAAGCATTGTACTGCGTCACCGGGCGTGTCTAGGGTGATATTATAGCTCATGAGTAATTATTTGATTCATCCATGTAAGGGGAATTTTAGTTAACTGTGGATTGAAACCTGAATTCTCGTTAACACGAGCTTTAAATACTATGAAATTTAAATGAAAATCGATGAATAATTAAGGAGAACGAGCAAATTTTTCTAAAAGCACTACTCTTCGTCGCGTGAGGAGGCCAGTGTGTTGCATGCATCTAATAATAGAAACTCAGACGTACGAGTATACACTCACGTTCACAAGTTGTAGCAGTAGTCTCCTTATGAACTGCCTTCCTTGAGCTCTAATTGTACATCATTAACAATTTGACCTGAAACTTAGCACTAGCAGGACTTGCTTGGCGCCGTGCTCGTGCCATTGATTTACTCTAAACAGAAACTTGCTTCGCTCCTCAATGGAGTGCAAAACTGTTGAAAGGATTACAGAGTTCAGTCTCGTGAGAAATTTACGTCTTTTCGTGAAGGAATTGAAAGAAATTTCTCATGCAGGGAAAGAAAACATTGTCAAGATTAGGATATGATGTCGAAAATCAAATCGGATTGAAATTCACAATAAAAGGATTAAAAAAATGGGAGTGTTTGTTGAAATCTGGAAGATTGAAACTGACATTTTCTCCTAGGATCGAAACCACAAATTTGGCAAGAACATATAATTATGAAGCATATTCTGATAATTATAATTCAAGGGTCAAAAGAAAATTCGAAAATCTTCCTTATTTGGTTTAGCCAGAGGCTAAGCGTGACAAATTTGTACATAAAGTATAATCGAACCTCAAATTCTAAAACACAATCTTATGCGAATCTCAGCTTCTACAGATAAATATTGATCCCAGTTTTACCAGTTATTTTTGCCTAAAATCAATTACAAGTCGTATTAGCCGTGCAGCTGAGAACAATTTTCATTTGTATAAGTTGTGGTAGTACGAGATGTATTACTCGAAGATCGACTTCATTTGGACAAGACACGCAGATTCTTTTTAAGAATTTGTTGAAGTGTCTCATTGTGTGGAATCCTTTTCTGGAAGTTGAAGTGTCCCATTGAATTACCGAATCTGGCTGATCCGGTGGAATTCACTCTTTGCACAACACACGTCATTACACAGTTTTTTTATCATGAGGACACATCACAGACTTTGAGTGTGTGTAAAATTGGGGGAGGAACAAAGGTCATTAATTTAGATGATCAAAATGGGGTTCTAAGCTAACATGTTCAATTGCATTTTATAATATTTGTGATGCATTTTTATTTTATTTTGCTTCTTTCTTCAGACACGCAAGACTTACTAGCTCTGTACAATTGCTTTGCTAAGAGGAAGAATTTTACAATCATGGAGTAATTCAGATTAATCGATTCACAAAAATTTTCACCCTAAAGTAAAACAATGAACTCTGCCTTTTTCTCCGAGAATTATGCTCGCGTGCTCTACACAATCGGATCTCTTCACGAAAATGGACGAATAAAGAAAGAGTTTAAAGGCGAAGGACCTTGACGTCTCTTTCAGGAAAAACGTATAGAAATTAAAGACAGGGATACAGGTTAAATTTTAAAGGGTGATGGAAAAATGCTGGCAATTTTGGGTACTAAATTGAAATCGAAGCAGTTGTGCATTTAACCCACATTTTAAGCGTGCGCAAGAACACCTCATTTGCTAATTCGTAGAAATGGCATCGTTTGTAAATCATAATAATTTACTTTATAATATTAATTTTACTGGTTTCTGCGAGATATCTCACCTTTTTTTAAGTACATTAGATGAAACCAAACAGATTTAAAGATAGTATCAAAATCGGAGTTTATGTAAATGTGGTTTGATTTTAGCATGACTTTTCTCACTTGAATAAGATTTCGATGTAAATTAGGGGGTAATAATGGAGTTTATGTAAATGTTGTTTGATTTCAATATGACTTTTCTCACTTGAATAAGATTTCGACGTAAATTAGGATGTAAAACTATGATGTCACTTTTTTAATGGCTTCTATTGGGCACGTCAGCTCATGGTTTCACGTGAGAAGTGTTTTGAATTCATGACTATGTCATCATTTTCACTACACTGATACGAGACACTTCAAAATTTAAAACAGTCAGCTCATATAGTCCATAAAGTTCCAATTTTCAAGCAGCAGAACGTTACACGTACTTGAACTGAGGTATTGTGTGCTAAAATCTCAACTGCTTTACGTAACAAGGGCAGAACCAGGTAGGCGATCGCGAACATTCTTCTTGAAGGCCCCGTCGCCACCGTTTATTAGGCCATCATAGGTGCATGCATTACGTGACCTAAGTTCAACTACGAGTATCTCCTAAATTTGCGTGCCTCGTCGATCTTGTTTGAACTGCGACTTGGCACGCACCTGCGCTGATCACAGGAGCGCATCGCGCCAAGGGGCGACTGTCGAAGGATCGATGGATCTCTACGTAGGGACCCACCCTGCAGGCCGGTGCTGCTGCGTCTGTGTGGAGTGGGCCACGTGCCCACCCTGCAGGCCGGTGCTGCTGCGTCCGTGTGGAGTGGGCCACGTGCCCACCCTGCAGGCCGGTGCTGCTGCGTCCGTGTGGAGTGGGCCACGTGCCCACCCTGCAGGCCGGTGCTGCTGCGTCCGTGTGGAGTGGGCCATTAGTGTTAGTGGGCCATTATTCAGAAAAATTAGTTTTCTGAACTTATTTAGAATTACGAGCTAAAGGAGCACAAATGTAGCAGCGGTGTTTTTGTAATATATAAAAATCGTCAATTTTATACTAACAAAAGTTATCTCAATTAGACACGTGGAAGCTATCATAGAAGTACCAGCAGCGTGACAAAATGTAAAATTTTGTGAAAATCGCACCAAGTACATGAACATATTTAAACTTTTAAATCTATCAGGTAGAATTCCAGTGCTACAGATCCAAGATCTATGTTAGGTTAATGTCATAAAAAGTGCCTTAATCATTAAACTTTCACATTCCCCAGTAAGTTGGTCTGAATTGAAAATTCGCCGTGTTGGAAAAACTTTTTCCATAAACCTAAATACTCTTGATGCCTTTGTTGTAAAAGTGAACTGCAAAATATGATCCTTCTGTGCCAGGTATACCGCTCCCTTCAACGCGTGTGTGATGCTCCTTTTGTGTTGTGCTTTTGGGTCATTCTTTGATCCACCATGCAAAAATATACGTACATTCTTGAGCAGCTAGTGCTCAAATCAAGGCAATTCATTTTTTGACCTCTCAAGGCAGAAATATGTGTACAATATTAGGTACCTAAGGCTCAAATCAAAGCAATCTATTTTTGACCTCGTAAGGCAGAAACGTATGTACATTATTAATCACCCAGTCCTCAAATCAAAGCAATCCATTCTTGACTTCTTAATACAGAAATGTATGTACCTCATTTGACAAGCTATGCTCCAATTAAATCAATCCATTTTCAACTCGCAAGGTTGAAATGTACGTGCGCAAGGAATTAGGCACACGCAAATTAGGCACACAAGGCTCCAGATAAACTCACCCATTCTTTTACTTCTTAAAGCAAGAATAGATGTACCTTATTAGACACCCAGTTCTTAAATTAAATGGGCAATCAGTAACTATAAGCATGCAGAGTGTGGCTGTAGAGCACTCTTGTGACTGCAAAGCGGTGCGTGGTTGCGTTAGTTCAGTTTCATTTAGTTCACTTCCTGAAAGTCATGACGATGACTTTCATACGCAACATTTCAGGTGTAATGGACAGCTTGACCTCTTCTTGCATTTTATCTTGCTCAGTAATGCTCATTTGGGACCCTGCGCTTCTGTTACATCAGACTAACAACTAAAACATTTACCATTAAAAATTCAATGAAAATATGTTGAAGGAATTTCCTTTTGCAGTTTGCGTGAATTCTTTAGATTTCCCATTACGGAGTTAGTTAAACAATACTTTGAAGTCTTTTTGATCCAAAGACGTGAATGAACCGCGCCGAGCTGATTTTTGAGAGAGACACTGAGCCTTTTCTGTATAGAGCGGATTAGGAATTCGCCTTCTATTACAGTACTCAATGATGACAGCCAAGTAATGAGGGGTGGACCTTGAGCTTCAGGGTCCCACACACCACACTTCTGCTCACACAAGAGGCGGGACTCGACATGCGTAGTTGAAAATATTTTTTTCAAGCAACTTTTTTCCTATATTTTGTAATTGCTTTACATTCTTAGAATGTCTCGCTTTACATTACAGTGCATTTTGCTTTGCTTTACATTTCCTAATTGCTGCACAACATTCTTATATTTTAATTTATGTTACATTTAATTTTAAGTTACAAAGTTCATTTTGTAATTGCTGCGTAACATTCGTGTATTTTACGTTACATTACACTTCATTTTACTTGAGTTGAAATTCGGGCACTTTATAATTACTGCATAATGTGCGCCATTATATTTGAATGTTTAGTAATCGTTACACAGTATTTATGTAAGAATTAGCCCCATGTATACCTCGTCATATATTTGCTCAATTACGAAAAACAGTTGTAATTTTGTGCTTCTTTACTTGAGCTGTGTTTAGCGGTGTTGTGTTTGGCTTGGTTTTGTTTAGTAAAGGCGATATAGTTTCATAATAATGAATTCCAGAATACAAAAACAATTTTTCGTTTTTCAAATTGAAGCACTTTATTTTCAATGATCCTCCACAATCAGCATCATACACATAAATAACTTTAATAGCTTCGAATTATTTCGCTCTCAAAGAACTCTGACCTTCAACTTCATAACACAAGCTGAAAGACTTCGATTTTTTCCATGGCCATAAAATGGCGACTTTCAGTTAAAATAGACACGCAGACACAGTACCACCCAAAATATATTTCAATGTTTTCACATTCAAGTATGAAAATAAACCCTTAAATTTTAAATCGACGTTTGAAAGACAATTTCCCTTGTTTGGTGTCCTGATTAACTTTCAAATATTTGCATAAGCCCTTACAACCCAAGTTAACGTTTGAAAGAGAGTTCTCCTTGTTTGGTGTCCTCATAAACTTTCAAGTATTAGAATATACCAATAACCTCTAAGTCAACATTTGGAAGACACTTCCATTCTGTGGTGTCCTGATAAACTTTCAAATAATGATATAAACAAATAACCTCCAAGCCGACGTTTGGAAGACACTTTTCTTTTGGCGGTGTCCTGATGAGAAAATTCATGAAGTCCACATAAGGATAGATGAATTAAGGACGGTGACTGTGCTCACCTACAATCATGAGCCATAAGTTACGACCTTGACACGTTTCGGGGCGTGACTTGATCATGGTCAGTCATCACTAACGGGACTTTCGCTCATCAGCTCATTGCCTTGCAATGACCATTACCTTGTAATATGACTTTGTAATGACCATCACCTTGTAATGGGACTTTGTAACGACTATCACCTTGTAATATGATTACTTTGAACCGGAGCGCACTGCTGCACTATTGTCTGCGCGGACAAAATGGCTATTTTAGTGATCCCTGCAGGCGATGAGCCTTTAAGCTTTTACTAAAACTTCAACGATCGGTGCATTTAACAGCGGTGCTGACGTGTCCGATGTCACATTCCTGCGGTGCAGCGTACGTTCACTCAATAAAATGATCTTCTCTTTACCACACGCACCGCACCACCTGGAAGAGAGGTCATTCAATGGGGAATTGAGCATTTTGGAGTCGATGGTGAATTTTCGAGGCAAATTCTATGGTGAATTGGTATAAATTTTCCTTAGGAAGAGAAAGGGTATTTATCATTGTATAGAATGCGTTTTTACGAGGTTGTAAGGATGTAGTGACCGTGTGAATCCTCTTCATCAGTTGAAAACGGCTCAAACAACTCGGCTCTAGTTCTTGGATTAAAGTTACTTGCATCAAAGCACAATCTCTGTGTATTTTAAATGCGCTCGACGAAAAAGATTGCTTTAAAGTTATTCTTCTACAAATCACAACCACTTAACATGCAGCTGGCACCTAGCATCAGCAGAGTTTAGATTTCACTTCACCGTTCTGTTGTTGATAGTTTTGAAGAATCGATGAATTTTAATGGGTGTTCGTTGCGTGGAGCGTCAGCTGAGCTAATGAAAAATACAGGATAAAAGAAATTGCAATTTAAATAAAGTTTGCGAGAGTGGTTCAGGAAAAGCTTTTTAGATGTTGGAAGGTTTAGGTGTTTAATGTGAATTAAAATACTCGTGGGTCTCATCAACATGTCACAGCCACGAAGGTGCTTCTGAATTGCACACAAAGTATGTTAGTTAGTGCACAGAACTGTGTGATGTTATTTATTAGACACTACCCTAATAACATGATCGACTGGTGATAAGTCACAGACATGCACGATCTGATGTGATGGTCTTTGAAAAGAGTCAGACATTACTGGTCACATGCATCACTACCGCTGTGTGAGTCAGACATTTGTAGTGTCCAGACTACCTGACGTTGTGCTGTTGACACGTCGTTTTGGATTTTGTAAATACAGTGGGTCAGAAATGGTCGCACTCTCATTACATATTTTAACATTAAGTTTCATTCGGCTGATCACTTAAGTACTTGTTTTTTAATTTTTTTGTGTTATTGGTCAGAAATATCTCATTTGAAACATTGGCAGTCTTTGAATACTATGACAGCCTTGAAAAATTTTAAATCATCGCTAGCCGTTGAAATGGAGGCCCCTGTAAGGGGTTTAGTTCCTTTGTGACTACTGTTTTGAAATGAACAGTTCAATTGCAGTTTCTTTGTTTATGTGATTAATTCAGTTTTTTGTGCTACAATGCCATTCAAATAAATTTCCAACAATTTCATTAATTGTAGCTTCGAAAGTAAATTAGTAGTCATTATTTACACTAGTTTCAGGTCTCCACATTACAGGACGTTACTGGTGACGAACAAAGTGAGCAAACAAACCAACAATCAAGTAAACGAGTAAGCGAACAAGCCAGCAAGCGAACATCGTAACAAGCAACCAAAAATCAAATTTCATTACGCAATTTTATTCGATACATTACAAAAATTAGATTTTGTGTAAAACGGAATTTTTATTTGACGTGTCATACCTATGCAGCTCCTTCCGTGTTTTTAAAATGAGAATCAACCAAAGCTCAAAGCGCGACGCCGGTTACCTTTCAGTGTTGATTGTTCATTTGATTGCCACAATGCAGATATCAAGTCACGCAGCTCCTGTCTGCGGTACCTGTCTGATCCTGTCTGCTTGAATATCACCTAGGCTCAACGTCTGATTAGTTAATCTCCGAAAAACGGGATTTTGACATACAGGATGGGATCTGATTATAACGGCGTAATTTTGATATTGAAGACGTAATTTTGATATAAAAGACGTTATTTTGATAGGAAACCAGTAAGACAAGTCTGCAGTAGTCAGCTACGGCTGTTCTGTGTGCTGAAATGCGGCTAGCGTTCATTTTTTTGCAATTACGGCTTTTTTTTAGGATCATAAGGTCACTGATAATGTTTAGATGTGCATGGAGACACTACTGCAGGGTTAGCGGAGAACTGAATTTCATACAAATATTTAATACATTTTTCAAGTGAAAAATGAAATGCGCGTTTTCAAGTCATAATACTGAAATATGCTTTTCAAATTAACAGCAAAGAATTTGTTATAAACTATACGTGGATTTAGGGTACCTTAGGGTGATGTTTAAATTAAGGAAAATCATTTTTCTTTAATAGAATGTTCATTAGGAATTTAAAAACGATGAACACTGCTCGTTGGAATTTTTGTTTTCTTACGCCTTTTCAGACTGTACTTACTGAGGATGGGGCAGGACTCCGAAACGTTTAATAGATTTGACGATATGTAATATTAAATAATGTTTAACCTACGATCAGTGTTCCTCGTTTTTAAATTCCTAATGTTTAAATTATTATCAATGTGCATCAATGTTGTTCTTCAACCGATAAACTTTGCTCACCCATCTGACACTAGAAATGAATGCTGGTGCTTAAGGATAATGTTTTCTCTCAAAGTATGTTTTTTTTGGCGGAACTACTGTCCTAACAGCTGAAATGATGTGTGTTAGACATTTCCTTTTAGTTTATTGTACATTTCATTCATGTTTAATCATTTTAATTACGTTCGGTTCAAAACTTGAAAGTCTAAATTTTAAGACCAGTCAAAAAATAAAGTTTTCAAATTTTCATTCATTTATGAAGACAAACTACTCAAAGGAATGCTATGGCCTGTGATTTATGAAAATAGTCGCGCATGTTGGGCCGCGAAATACGCGGGCTCTACCGCCAGCGGACTTGCTGTTCGTGTGGCAGAGCAAGCTGGTAAAAGTTTACGCAATCGCCGTTTTTTAATATCTTCTAACTCTGCTGTGCGTTCTAGAAAAATGCAAAAAAATGTAGTCTGCCTGTAAAACTGGAAAATTTCCTGGTAATTACTTCCGTTCTTTGCAGGTAATTTCATCTGCCGTTTCCTGGTAATTTCTTTTGCGGTTTTCTGGTAATTTCATAAGTCTTTTCTGGGTAATTTTTTCCGCCGTGTTCTGGTAATTTCTTCCCCCGTTTCCTAGTAATTTCTTTCACCGTTTCCTGTTCATTTCTTCCGCCGTGTTCTAGTAATTTCTTCCATTATTTTCTGATAATTTCTTCGGCCGTTTCCTGGTAATTCCTTCCGCCGTGTTCTGGTAATGTCTTCTACCGTTTCTTGGTAATTTCTTCAGCCATTTCCTGGTAATTTATTTCACGTTTCCTGTACAATAGACTTGTGTGCCGTAGAATCTCAGTTCATTGAAGAAAACCTGATAGAGATAATTCATAATCAGCCTGTCTTTGGCAAATATTATTGGTTTTGCAGTTTTTAGTTTTTGTTTTCGAGTCCTTGAAGTTTTTAGTGTTTGAGCTTCTTAATTTTCTCTCTTTTCATTCGGCAAAAAATACTCTTTGCTATGGACATCATTTACTCAAAAATCATCGATGTGTTTTATCAGCTAAGAACGGCCTTTACGGGCGAAAATAATTTTTACCAAAAATGTAGACTTGAAATATGTTTTTCCTTTCACATTTTACACTAATTGACACCAACAATAAAATAACAATGCTGCAAATAGCATTTTTTGCTCCTCTGATTTTAGTAGGAAACATGTATGTAATGTGTTTCACCTCTCACTTTTCATATTAATTGTCACAGCAATATAAAAGATAATAACGCTGCAAATATCCTTTTTCCCTCATTTGATCTTAGTAGGAAACAAGTGCACAGGCTGGACTTTTAATTATTTGAGACATTCTAGAAGTCACTAAATCTACTGTTTCTATATTATATCAGGTGTCCCACAAAAATTTCTCCGACTTCTAATTGATAATATCTCCGCTTTAAATTAACATATTTGAATTATATTTTTTGTCACAATGTAGTAAATTTTGTTTCCTTTTCGAATAATTTAAGTTATTGGAAATCGTTCAATAACCATTTTACAGTCAATACACTGAAAGAGGTTGAAAACCTAATTGTTCAAAGGAAAAGTTTTGAAACAACACTTGTGTTCTTCTTCATTTCTCAATCCCTACTGCTAAAAATGATTCCACAACAATGTCTCCTACATACCATCAAGTATGGATCACCTCCATCATTAATAATTCTTCGACAACGAATTGAAGAAGCGTTTCACGAACTGAAAGAAAATGGTGAACTAATCCGGAAAACTCTTCGTTCAAGAGTGGCTAAAAGTAATACTTGCCTTGAGGGAAATGGAAGGTGTATCAAAGGAAAATAAATTTCTTTATACATTTAAACGTTATTCAAGGTAATGATTTGTTACCCTTTTAAATTTTTGTTCGGTTTCTTGGAAAGTAAAAAATAAGGAAAAATAACAATATTGTTTTGAAAACTTTTCACTGGAACAATTAATTTTTCTAACCCCATTCATTAAATCGATCATTGTAAAGTGGTTTTTAAATGATTTTCAAAAACTTAAATTATTCGAAAAGGAAATAAAATTTACTATATTGTGGAAAAGTTGGATGTTTTTCCACAGTTGAAGTTGGATGTGTTTGAGGAGCACGTATGGAGTACAGCGTCAAAAATAAAATTACCTTCTTATGCACTGCCCCCACTCACTTCTGTCCGCAGTCATCCCTCTCGCCACATCCACAGTCAGACCCCTCTCATACAAAGCACGTTTTACCCCATCCATCCAACTCATCTGTGGTCTACCTCGCGCTCTAATACCACACACTTCCGACATATAGTCCACATACTTCCGAGTGGATGAAATAGTGCTTGGATGGTTTGGACATGTTGAAAGAATGAATGGTGAGCGGCTGGTGAAAAAGATTTATACGTCGGAAGTGTGTGGTATTAGAGCGCGAGGTAGACCACAGATGAGTTGGATGGATGGGATGAAACGTGCTTTGTATGAGAGGGGTCTGACTTTATACGTGGTGAGAGGGATGACTGCGGACAGAAGTGAGTGGGGGCAGTGCATAAGAAGGTAATTTTTTTTGGCGCTGTACTGGAAGCCTGCCCGTGTGTGATGGGGTTGACCTGTCCTGTGCGGAGGGAGGGGCTGCACTCAATGAAGCGGTCGGGGTAAACCAGCCATGGCTTTCGGGCCTGACTATGGAAGATGGTTGTGCTGGGCTGCTGCTGATCCTGGCAGTTCTGGTGGGGCCAGTGCTGCCTCTCTCGCCTCCTAGTGACTAAGGGTGATGATTGTGGCCTGCTGTTGGCTACCCTCCCATAGGGAGGAGAGGCCTGGTATATGTATGTGTGTATGTACATTGTTGAAAAAGACAATTAAAATATGTTGATTTAAAGCAGAAATATAATCAATTAAAAAGTCAGGGGCATTTTTGTGGGAAACCCGGTATAATAAGAGCCACGTCCGTCGGTTCGTTCGTCCGTGTGTCACACCCACCAGTCGAAAGTGGGTGATGAGCGTATCTGTGATACAAGCTTCATCAACTCCACAGTTATTTCGGTGTATTAACGCAGCAGATTCAGAGTCGGAATGAATATCACGTGTGTGTGTATTGGTAAGTCAGATTAGGTTGTATAGAATATCAGTAGTTGAGACTTAGAAAAGTATAGGAAAGCCATAGAATAGCAGGAGAAATCATGGGAAAGCCATGTTAAAGCTCATTTGATTCGATGTCTAATCCTGTAATTTTTTGACGTGTCGAGTGCACTCGTATATATGCATACTATAATAGGAGCAGCTTCTGTCCGTCCTTCTGTCCGTCACACCCACCAGCCGAAAGTGTGTCATGAGCGTATCTGTGATACAAGCCTCATCAACTCCACAATTTTCGATGTATTAATCCATCAGATTCGGAGTCGGAATGAATATCACGTGTATTTTTAGGGAATAGGAACCTGTGTCCTGGGATTTGTCGAACATTATTATACATTTTGATGACCGTGTATACTAGTAGAAATGATGGTATATCTGTAAGTAAATTCTGCCACCTCCGCAGGCCCCACAGCGCTGCATGTACAAGGCCTTCGCCGGGCCCGACCTCGGCAGTTCGACGGGCACCTCGCCTGCTCTACGTTCGCCTGCGTCGCCTGCTCTACGTTCGACTGCGTCGCCTGCTCTACGATCGCCTGCGTCGCCTGCCTTGCACTCAACTGCATCGCCTGCCCTCCATTCGCCTGCCTTGCGCTCAACTGCATCGCCTGCTCTGCGTTCGCTTGCATCGCCTGCCTTGCGCTCGTCTGCATCGCCTGCTCTACATTCACCTGCATCGCCTGCTCAACGTTCAACTGCGTCGCCTGCCAGAATCGCCCCACACCTCCCTGATTCGCCTGCTGAACGGTCGCTTGTCCTGCTCCCGTCAGCTGCCCCTGGTAAGGTTTCTCCAGCCCAAGCCCAGCCAACTGCTGCCAAGATTTCGCCCGTCCGGCATTCGTCTGTCGCAGCTGAGTCCCCGACTCAGCCTTTTCCAGCTCAGAGATTGCCTTTTCCCAGCCCTTCTCAGCTGTCGCCTGGTTCCTCTCCCGAGCACTCTCCTGCGCCTAGACAGTCTGCGTCGCCTGCTCAACACTCGCCTGCCAGTCATAGACACCGTCCCTTGTCTGAACAGCGTGGAGTAGATTCCTCGTCTGTGTCACCGCCTGTCTCGCCTGCCTACTCACAGTCAGGCCTTACGGAGACAGAGGCGCTGTCGAGAGGATCTGCAGACGGGTCAGCTGCACAGTCGCCTGCAGGCTACCGTCAGCTGACAGGCGAAGTAGTTCCCTCTCGAGTTGTCAGTGGCAGCGGAGCAAGAAATTTTTCCAAGGTATGATCGCAATTTGCTCTCCTTTTTACGTTAAAAAAGCTCTGCTACTTAAAACGCTGCAATTTGCTCTACTACTGTTTAAAACTCTGCTATACTTTATAAAGCTCTGCTATGCTACTTAAAACTCTTTCTGCTATGCTATTTAAAACTGCTATGTAGTTTAACCCTTTCATGCATGGAACAAATGTATAGGAAATATTTGTTATTTGTGTACATAAACGAATTCATCTGTAACAAAATCACACAAATAACAACAAAATGGGAGTTTTTTATTGAATGTGCAAAATATATAGTGTCCACATAAGTGGACATCAGGTCAATATGAAACAAATACATTATTTATGTGAGCATTGACTATATGTTTGACATTAGCGAGAGACACCATGGAACTGAAGAAAACAGTCACTGCCGACCACGCACAAATAAGCCATGCATTTAGAACACATAAATCGTATCTTTTTTCTGACAGCCAGGATTCTTGCAACTCTTCACATTTAGTGATGGAATTTTAACAGGCCAATGGCCAAAATGATCCATTCTCTGCGCCAATGTAACGTCAGTGTATTTCAGACTTCTGATATCTGCTTGTTGGTGTTGCACTGGGTTACTTTGTTTGCAGCAAAATTTTCAGGTCTCACGCCAGCCAGCAAAATTTTCAGGTCTCACACCTTGCGATGTCAACTATGAGATCAAGAAGAGTTCCTTCTCCCCCAGTTGATCGGTGCAGCATACAGCCATTGTTGACACTCATGTTCGTGATATGAAAGAATACGCGATGATACCATTTTTCCGATTCTTGTACAGTGCGAGCATCATGTCAGCCTTGTCGACACCGCCCACATGTTCATTATATTCACGGATGATTGCAGTTCTAGCCGGGTAGATATTTTCCTTAGTTTTCTTGCCGAATCTTTTGCAAGTGTCCTGAGGTTCTATGCCAATGTAGTTAGAAAAAACAAGCACAGCTTTTTTATCCCACTATTTACAAATGATGATGTTGTTTTCTTCATCGGTTCTGAAATCATAACTGCTGCGGCCTTTCTTCTTCAAATGGTTGTCTGATATCAATGGGTAGCTTCTTATTCTATTTGAACGCAATGTTGCAACGGCAAATATACCTTGCTTTTTCAGATGTTGGAGCAACTCTGAAGCTTGGCTGAAGCTTTTCACGCATTCTAAGAATTACACATTCAGCTTCTTTTGGTTCATACTGATACAGATTGAAGTTTAGCCTTTTTGTATAATCTCACAATAAATCAAAAAGCAAGGACAGTAAGCATTCAGCATCTTTTGGAACATACTCCATTTCTCAGTGAATAGGACAGCCTCGAATATCGCTACTGAACTGAAACTAATACAAGTATACAGAAACTCCTGCTCAACACCAAAGCTCGTAACTACACTTGACAAGTTTTTTGGGCAGATACACCGTATTGTGCCGACCTTTGAAAGCTATCATCATTTCATCAGCATCTTGATAGGTTTCATCTATAACGGCCTCTTGGAAAATCTTGTTGCAGTGGTCCAGAAGCGGTTGAAGTTTGTGTAGTCTGTTGCCTGATGGAACGCTGTTAACGTTGAAATGCGAAACACCAAGTATTTCTTCAAACCTGTTCCTTGTCATCGAGGTGGCGATGGCATCAACCTTCGTATTCGAAGACCAGTACACACGACGGTTTGGCAATTTGTGAATACCCACCATTGTGACAATTCCTAGAAATTTGAGAATATCATCGGATTTAATCTCTGAGACTATTCTTTGCCCGTCTAAATATCGCTGCTCGTCGAACAAATTGGTTTGAAATGTAGCGTGTTCAATTATCTCATCGTTTACAAATAAGGATAAGAAGTTGAAAGGTGCCGAGTTAAAATGTATGTTTATTTCATCTTTCTATTTCAAATGAACATTTTCAAAATTAGCTGCTGCATTGTGTAATGGCGCGTTCACCCAATGCTATTATTTCGTTTTCTTTGTTGATCGCTGGGAAAAAGATGACTTGTTGTTTTCATCATAGTTTCCTTCTGGAGCTAGCTCTGCAGTTGTCCCGTTGTCGCTGTTGTCGCTGAAGTCAATTGCAGCTGCAGTTGTAGGATTGTAGTCTTCATCTCTACATGAATCATCTGAATTGCATCATCGTTTCACTGTTTTCTGGCGGCTCAATGACTGTGATCCGAGGTATTCTCCTTCCATAAAAGCTTCTGGAAAAACAAGTGCAAAACATTTTGATAATAATATTCTTCTATATTATATTACAAGCCGTGTCTGTGTCTCCGTCCGTCTGTCCGTCTATCCGTGTGTCACACTTACTTGAGAGCAAATTTTGAGAAACCGGTTGCATCGATTTTGAGGAAATTTGGCATGGAAAATCTCTACTACTATGGCTCGAAGAGGTTTATGTTTATCTTAACTTTTTTATCCCTCTCTTTGTCTGCATGCTGTCACAAAATAGAGTGATCAAAAGTCCCATTCTTATCGCAACGACTTACGTATGATATTTGTTTATCAGCGGCTGATGTTAGACATTCCGGGTATAATATAATATCCAAGCAAAATTTAGTACCCACTGGGCCATGTAAAAGTATAAGAACTATATCAAAAGTTCAGGCAAGTCCACAGGATCTGCTGAATAGAAAGAGCTCGGGTTCCACCGTGGCGCTCTGTAAAGCTTTATGATGTGCGGTTACAATTTGTAAATAAATAACGTCAGCAAACAGACGGGCGTCCACTAGTACTTGAAAATTTGTAAAATGTGTCTAAACACAATTAGACAAGATCTAAATATTAAACGGTATCACATAACACATAAATATAACGGTATAAATAGCTACAGATTGGCATTCTAAATACATCTATTTATGACCTCATCCACCTGACGTCCACGTATGTGGACGCATGTTCAAGACAATAGCTTTACCATACCTACCTACTGTCCACACCTCTGTGGATATTCTGCGTAAAATGTCATCATGAAAAAGTGGACATATTGATGTTCTCCACTTATCTGCACGCCAGGTATGTTTAAACTCTGCCGTGCCATCTAAAACTCTACCGTGCTATTGAAAACTCTGCTATTTGCTAATTAAAAAAACTCTACTATTTTTGTTTATTTGCTGTATAGTGGGTTGGATATCACCGTCCACACTTTGCTTCTGGTTGAAACAACGGGCAAAATTCAACGCACTGCTCTTAGTGATAACGTAGGAGAAAATTTGCTATCCCTGCACGTTGCAATATGAATATCATCGGATAGAAGTACCTATTTTATCAGGAATATTTTTCAAAAATTAGTCATAAGAGCAACCTGACCTAACAGGTCACGGCTGGTTGGCGTCCCCAAATGTAAAACATGGAAGGGGTTCTGTGATGATCTGGGGTGCTATTTCTTGGAAATCCGCCGAACTAATGATTTCCCTTCATAGAAGAATTAACAGCCGAGACTATTTAGGAATTTTGGGCCACCATGTTCATCCTATGGTTCAAGCACTGTTTCCGAAGAGGAACGTCATCATTCAAGATGATAATGTCCCAATCCATATAGCTAGAATTAGGAGATGAGCATTTCATCTGGCCACCACAATCCCCAGAACTTAACATTGTTGAGCATTTATGGTCAGTTTTGGAGATTCAATTACGAATTCGTTTTCCACCGTCATCGTCTCTAAAAGATCTGGAGGGTGTTTTAACAGAAGAATAGGGTAAAATTCCTTTGGAAATAATTCACAATTTGTATGAATCAATACCTCGGAAAATTGAGGCTGTAATTGCCTCGAAAGGCGGACCTACACCAATATTTTGTTGATTTTCCAAGGCGTTTCCATTGTTTTATCCAGCCCTGTATATATATATATATATTTTATTATTATTCTATTGGAGGAATTTTTTATGATATTTTACTCATTTTACTTGATTAATAAGCGCAAAAAACGGTAGTAAAATAGAGCATCAGCTCTATTTCAAAAGTGACACATTGACAAAGGTGCTCTTGGGGTGTTTAAAATACAGTTTTACGCAGCAAGAGCTGCAGCTGCTGCCTTGGAAAGAATAAAATAATGAAATAAGTTTATGAATATACAAGCACCTGAAAAAGTTTAGTATTATAAATTTTGTACGAATATAGACAAACAGACCGCCAGAACGCACCCCTGGACAAAAACCTCGGCAGGAGCGCCACAGGGAGAGCAGCCGACCGCAGCCCCCAGGGTACGCAGCAGCAGTTGCGCCAGCAGCGTCAGTAAGTTAAGGTCGCAAGAGATAATGGGAGTAGAAAAACCGTACAAATTAACTTTGGGTGCCGACACAGCGAGGTGGAAACAGTGAGAATCTCAGAGCACTGATCACAATCAAAATTGTGAGCCCCACTCACGTTAGTTTCCACACTCCGTGTGGTGTTACGCCACTGTAAGAGGTTTACAGAGAAAAAAAGGTGGAAACAGTGTTAGAAAGGGGCTCAGACGTAGGTAGGTAACAATAGATTGTTAATGGGTGAAATTGGCCCGTAAGGCAACATTTCGCAATCTTGGTAAACGCGAGAAGAAACTCTTCCAGTCCCCTCGAATTTTTATAAGGTTTCCTTTCGAAATTTTTTTTCTTTAAAAAACTTCACATGAAGCGCTTTTATTTCGAATATGTCAGATCTCCTATCAAGTAGTATTCTGGCATTTAGCCATTCACTTAGGTTTTAAGTAATTTTAATGACCTGAAAACCTTTGAGAAGATAACGATAACCCCAAAATCAAAATAACGAAATTCACAAACACTCGCACACAAACTTAAAAACAGGAAGAAAAATAGTAGCAGCAAGTAAGGAGAAATGCGGGACCTCGTGGCCACATATGTGGTTCCATAAGGCAGGGGTTCTCAAACTTTTTTCAGCTAAGGACCTCTTTTATTACACAAAAATAAACTGAAGACCTCCTCACATGTGTTCCGCTTAGGAATACATATTCATTGTACGCACTGTTTCATGATATCAACAGTCATGAAAAGCTGTTAATAAATACCTTAACTGCATCCACTGTTAAATTCGTTGAATTTTGCGGACCCCCTGTCAAAGTGGCAAGGACCTGTGGGGGTCCGCGGACCCCATTTTAAGAACCCCTGCTATGAGGCATTAAACTGGTATCCATCAGGTGCTGCACAGACCGCTCACAAACAAAACGTCAATTGCCTAAGCCGGTACTTGTGGGTCATCTGTCACCACTTGTTTAGGGCAAAAAGTGTTTTTAGGGGAAAAAGGGAAAAATGTAACTGTTTTATGAATATTGAATTGATGTCCAGGATAATATGAATGGATTCTTCATGTGAGAAGGTCTCCTTGTTGATTTATATTTATTTCTAATGAAATTTATTTACTTTTTATTCACATATAATAAATCTCTGGGACCTTCCTCTTCGGTTCTTGGAAGGTCCCAGAGATTTATTTTGGTCGGTTGCAAAATAAAAATTAAAAACATTAATAAAAATTTAATTAAGCTAACCTAACTTAACCTAACCTTAACATCAAAAGGAAATCATAAATTAAAAATGGTGCCAGATAACCCACAAGTACCCCGAGTCCTCTTTCCAGCTATTCAGAAACTCTCACGCCACCATACCTCCGCCCAGCTCCAAATCCGCGGCGCGAGAGCGTGAGATGTCAGAAATGTCAGACAGCGCGAGAGCGACGTAAGACTCGCGCTCAAAATGCAATATTAGGAACATGTAGGAAGAATTTATCACAATCTTCCCTGAGAAGGATTTATTTTATCATACAAGCAGTAGACGGTATGTCAGTATGTACTGTATACAGCCAGTGTGCAGTACCAGGCAGGCCAGTGTGTATAGGGTAACTCACTCTTTCTGAAAATCAAAAATCGATACCAAGAAAACTATGAAGTATGACGAGTTCTGGATAAGTTTAAATGATCGATGAAATTCGTAGTTAATGTATTAAACCCAGCTCAAGTTGAGTGTGTAATGGTATCACGTCTTTAAGAATCATTGGTCTGCACTTTGTTGAAGGTGCTTGTGGTTTTGCTGTGACTGTTGATGGAAACCAGTATAGGCTCATGATTCGAGAACATTTGGTACTTCAGGTGATGTATATATGAACATTGAAATATCATGGTTCCGATAAGATGGAGCTGCACCTCATACAGCGAGAGATCCGATAGCTGTGCTAAAAACAATAACGCTATGGTGACGTGTCCCGGGCACCTTGATATCCAGATTTAGAGGCTTGGGATTTTTTCGTATCTTATGAGGATATTTGAAAGATGAAAATTCCATCAACATGCATGAAAGTTTACGCAAAACGCAACATCTCTCGAATGTTAACAGCTATACGGGTTTTGTGTAAAGTAGTGAACTGAAACAACACGTGTGGTCGATATTTTTTGGTGGTCGTCCAAAAAATATCACAATCCATATTTAGCTTACAAAGAAAATTCCAAACTCTCCTGCATCGTTTTAAATTATTCAGAACTCTTTGTGATGGATAGTTTTCTAGCCAACGAAATTCAAAAATGATTATTGCATATGAGGCACCCTATACCTATATAGAACACACCAGAAAACCCAGGACTCTTCAAATGGTTACAAATGTATCACTGATACACTCCTTCCAATAATGGAAGCCGCATGAAAATAATTTAATTCATCACTAAATTACAGCCATTTGTTTCTCGGTTCAGTTTGTGGCTCTCCCTCCATGGACAGTGCATTAAAACATAGAGCATTTGCAACATTCATCCTTGTAATTTACGATATTTAGGATATCCCCGTTCCTTCATAGGTAGCAAATACTTCCTATTTACATGAAACATTTAGCATTTACAGCATTCATCCTTGTTATTTACGCTATTTAGAACAACCTCGTTCATACGTGAGTATCACATCCTTCCTGTTTACATAAAATGCATACGCATTTACGACATTCATCTTTATTATTTACGATATTTAGAACATCCCCGTTCCTGCATGAGCAACACTTACTTCCTATTTAAAGCATATAGCATTTACGTCATTCCTCATTAATATTTATGACATTGATGACATTCCTCCTCGTGAGTTACGATATTTAGGACACCCCCGTTCCTGCATGAGCATCACTTACTTCCTATTTAAAGTATAAAGCATTTACGACATTCCTCATTGCTATTTACGACATTGATGACCTGCCCGCTGCAGATGAGGGACGGAGAGCGGCCGCGGCTGCTGGGGAAGGCCTCCGACCGCTCTGACGAAGACGAGCCCGACACCCTCAAGGAGCTCACCGAGGACTTCCTCAGCAACAAGTTCAGCGGACACGCTCTGCCGCGGTGCGTCGCGCGCTGTCTTCCCTTGTGGACGCACTTGAGGGACTTGGCTGAAATGATTATGACACACTCGAGGGACTAGGCTAAAATGATCATGACAGACTCGAGGGACTAGGCTAAAATGATTATGACAGACTCGAGGGACTAGGCTGAAATGATTATGACACACTCGAGGGACTAGGCTGAAATGATTATGGCAGACTCGAGGGACTAGGCTAAAATGATCATGACAGACTCGAGGGACTAGGCTAAAATGATTATGACAGACTCGAGGGACTAGGCTGAAATGATTATGACAGTCTCGAGGGACTAGACTGAAATGATTATGACAGACTCGAGGGACTAGGCTGAAATGATTTTGACACACTCGAGGGACTAGGCTGAAATGATTATGACAGACTCGAGGGACTTGGCTGAAATGATCATGGCAGACTCGAGGGACTAGGCTGAAATGATTACGACAGACTCGGGGGACTAGGCTGAAATGATTA
>JACJUY010001219.1:108966-131880 GCA_014220935.1 Platorchestia sp. MABIK | reverse complement strand
ATGGCAGACTCGAGGGACTAGGCTGAAATGATTATGACAGACTCGACTGACTAGGCTGAAATGATTATGGCAGACTCGAGGGACTAGGCTGAAATGATTATGGCAGACTCGAGGGACTAGGCTGAAATGATTATGGCAGACTCGAGGGAATACACTGAAAAAATAATAGCAGACTCGAAGGCATGGTCTGAAATAATTAAATTGAATTTGTGTCGTCATTTATGTCAAGGTTCGGTTGTGTGTCCCACGCTGCATAGGCAGAGCATACATGAATATCTATGTGCAATATCTATTGTGTGCGTTTAAAGCTTACAATCCAGGAAGAGTAGCTTTATCACGTAACTGTGGGAAAAATTGCGCATGTTGCTAGAATTTGACCGAGCAGCGCTTACATATATAGATATCTAAATGAAAAGACTAATTTTTGCATTTATTTTGTTAAATGTAAGATTGGATTTTGACTGTGTAGTCAAATAGTCCCGAAGGAAATTTTACCGTGCTACAGAGATATCAATAAAGATGAATGGAATTGTTATATTTAGGTGAAAAAGACCAACTTCATCACGTAATTTCTTGAACATAAGGTTCTATTCCAACTATAAAATCAAATGTTCCCGAAGAACATCATTTCGAGTTTTTTCCTGCTTTAGCACTGCTCATCAGCCAAGCAAAGCTCCAGCTGCGAGCCCCATATAATTAAATTCTTCTGGAATTTTACCCTATAATAATGATAGCCATCGTGTGCTTATATTTACAAAATTTGTTTTCGCCTCCTGTCATCGGAACTTTTAACTGACATAATATGAAGTACTTGTTGAGCGTATTTTAGAATACTGTACTTGATAAGCGTGTCACTACCTCACGAGTATAAATATACTATTCAAATTGCGGCTACATTTCAGGCAGAATAATTTCTCTGATGTGCATAAGTGTTGGATTAACGTAGGGAAAATTAAGTTTTTCGCCCACAACTGTCGTTCATGTGATTAGAGAATGATGTCGTTTTACAGTATATCATAACACACGCAATTCAATTATTTATGTGCTTCATGCACCTATTATTTTCCAATCCCGTCATTTTTTTAACGGGACCTGTGGGTTAACGTTTGCCATTATTCTCTGGGAACCTGTATTCGTACACTAACTTCTGTAGAAATTCTTTGGAGACCTGTACACTAACTTTTGTAGATATTCTTTGGAGAACTGCGCGATAACTTTTGTAGATATTCTTTGGAGACCTGTGCAATTAATTTTGTAGATATTCTTTGGAGACCTGCGCAATAACTTTTTAAATGTTCGCTTTGAACCTGTGCACTAACTTTTGTAAATATTCTCTTTGGACCTGTACACTAAATTACGTTAATATTCTCTAACCTGTATCCGAACTTTTGTCATCATTCTGTGGGAGTCAGTGCTCTAACTTTTGTAAATATTCTCTTAAAATTTGTACACTAACATGTAGACATTCTCTGGGAATCTCTACAATAATGGCAGACATTCTCTTGGGACCTGTGAACTAACTTTTGTCAATATGTCAATATTATCTGAGAACGTGTTCTCTAACTTTCGTAAATATTCTCTTGACTAGATCAACCAGCGGGCGCACGCACATCCGGAGGCTGGTGTGGGCGGCGATTTATGTGCTGCTGTTTCTGCTGCTCATTCTGCAGATATTGAACCTGACGCAGGAGTACTTGCTGTACAAGAAGCAGGTCAACATAGAGGTGCGTACAATTGGGGCCCGATTTTCAAACAATTCACTGAGTCTTAACTGCACACCCGGCAGCGAAAGTTCTCCTGTCGACGTAGCAACTGAAAGTGAACTTTTTCGACTAGTTATATCCTGAAGATTGAACTTTTTTCAAATGTCTTTTGATACTTAGGATCTAGCTACTCTGCGAGGGGACCAAATGCACAGTACTCAAATACAATTAAAGAAAAAAATCGGAGGTCTTGGAAAGCTACTCATGACATAGCCTAGTCTCCACAACTTTCGTTGCATGGTGTACGGCTACAATTTTTGGGCGCTCTGTAACTCATGATCATCGTTGGTGTTGTGATGGATTGACTGATTGTAAATTAGTTTTAGCCTCCCTTCACCACAACAAAAATTTCAAAGAGAGGAAAGATGAGAGCACCTTCGTGTATGGAGTTAAGGGAACGTGGAATCTATGCACAAAAAATGCTCCCTTGCGGATAGAAACAGGAAGATAAGAAGGAAGGTTACGAAACAAGAGAAAAGTTGAAGAAGAAAGTCAGAGGCGCTGAAAAACAGGACATTAGTGAACCAAAAAAAGATGGTCCTTAACAAAACGAAAAGCATTTAATTTCAACAAAAAGAAGGCCTACCTAACTCTCAGCTCATAACCTCACATTTCCCCCTGGGAGCGTTATTTCCCATAGATACAATAGTTGTTTCCTCCTGAGGAGCATTGGTGCTGCGTCACATGGCTGAGAAGACGAGAGTCAAAAACATACGAATTTTTTTTGTACGAATTGACATTTAATCAAGAATGCGGTGTAGAATTGAATGACAAAGCGAGTTAATTTGAATATGATTAGTTTTAAATAAAGCGCGTGGATTTTTTGAGGACAATTCCAAGTCTTAAAATGAATGCATGGTAGAATTCCCAGCGAATTAATATAATTATTATTAGTTTTGAAAAAGTACGAATTTAAGTGTGATTAATTTAAATACGATGAAATATTGAGCTCTGAGCCCACTGTACAATGTTAAACAGTATGCAGATTTTGACATTCTCGAACGTGCAGATGAGATACGTAGATAGCGCCGTGAATTCAATTTTTCGTGATTGTTTCTGCATTTTACATCCAACCAAATCTAGGAAACTCGACTTTAATTCTTACAATAGGCCAACTTTTTTATAAAGTAGAACAAGCTAGGGGTGAGATGATGAATTACTGATGCAGAAATTTTTCACATAACCCTTAAAATCTCAATTTTTTGATTGTTACTCAATGCTTTTCCTAAGTAAAATGATAAAAGGTATAAAGTTAGCTGTTTAAATATGGGAGTCCTATTACCTATCACATCACACAGAATGCTTAAATTGTAATTATAAATTGAAATTATCATATAACTATATTAAATCATGCCTAAATTTTAGAAATAAATCCTTATCTTCGCAAATATTTAGGAAGTTGAATTTTCAACAGATATTGAACGAAGCAAACTTATGAAATTTTGACTGAGTTGGGAAAAATTTCGAAGATTAATTTCGGCTGCTTGGTTCGTACATCAAAGCATAATAAATACGAATGGAATTTACAGTGAGCAATGTCTTAATTACAGCCTTATATCAAATGTGAATCAGAGCTTTGAACATTCCGAGCAAGTAATGAAATTGTGCCTAATTGTAGCCGTAGATTATTCTATCAATTATGAATAGAGCGAGTCAAATTCCGCGTAAAGCATGACTGACTACTCAACCGCAGCTATAGATTCTTCTATCAGTTATGAAAAAAGTGAGTGAAATTCCATGTAAAGCATGACCGACCTCTCAACTGCAGCTGTAGATTCTTCTTAAAGGTGTAAATTCTGTTAAATTTAAATAGATGCGAGCGAAATTCAGAATAAAGTGTGAATGATTGCGTAATTGCAGCTGCTAGAGGCAGACGAGGTTCTGTTCCCGGCAGTGACGGTGTGCAACTTCAACATCATCAAGCTGAGCAGAGTCCAAAACAGCAAATTTGCATCGCTCTTAAACTTGGAGGATGAGTCTGAAGGAGGTGAGAGAGAGTGTCGTACGTCTGGAGCTGTTCGATAAGATTTGCCTTTCATAAAAAGCTGTAATTTCTTTGTATCTGAGATTAGTAATATTGGTCAATATAGGCCATCATTTCTTTGTATTTGGCATTGATAATGATAGTCATAACAGGTTTTAATTATTCTGTATCTGATAATTACAATGCTCTTCAAAAGAATTTTCAGTTTTTCAGAACCTAATAATGAACGTACAAGCCAAATATAAGTAGTATTATTTTGCTTCTGATCTTGAAAATAATCGTCAGAAAAAGTCATGTTCCGCTGTATCTGATTTTGATGATGCTCATTCAAATGGTTGATAATTGTTCAGTACCTGATAATAATGATGACGGTTTAAATATTTCGTGATTCATTCGAGATTCCTTAGTATCGGATGTTCATGATGCTGGTAAAAAAGTCGGAATTCCTCTGTATCTGATATTATTACTACAGGTCAAAGAAGGTTGGACACATTTTTTCTGCACCTGATAATTTGACGACAACAACTTAACGCAAAGTGCTCTGCCGATGCTTTTACCAAATTGCAATAATTTTTAAGAGTAAGTAGGAACAACTTAGTAACAGATTACTACAGCCATTTTTCAGTTTCTACATCATCTTATGTAAACCTCAACTTATGAAAGTTATTCCCTGTTATTCACAACTTGTTCAAGCCTTGTATCGATTGAATAACAAGATCTCATTTTTAATCCGTATCAGTTGAAGTTCACCAGCTAATACAACTCCACAAAAGCCTTTATAAGCTGGAGTTGTATAAGCTGGCGAGCTTCAACTTATACGGAAAAAATAAGGTCCTACTATTCAACTGATACTATTCAAACTTTACTCCTACTTTTAACCCTGTACTGACTGCACTAGCTGCATCGAGTGGCTTTCTCACTCCAGTCCACGGGACTTGCTGCATGAGACACGATTGAAATATTCTCATAAATCCGCTTTAAAAATTAATTTTGGTAAAAAGAATATCCTTAACTTCAAAGGTGATCAGCGTAATCGGTTTCGTATGAATGGTAATTCAAAAACTTCACTTTGGAAGCAAGTAAATAGTTCAATCGAGTCCGCGTGACCTGCAGCACGACACACGACTGAAATATTCTCATAAATCCATTTCAGGAATTGATTTTGACCAATGGAATACCCTCAACTTCAAGGGTGAGTGGAGGAATTTGTTTCTCAGGTCAGGTAATTCAGAAACTTAGCTTTCGCAGTAAGTAAACAGGTTTCTAAATAACTGAGATATTTTCTATTTAGTTTGTTTATATTTCGGGATCTGCCGAGCAGGGAGCTGTGAGGGGTACTCTGAGAAAGCACCCTGGGTTGTGGACAAGGACTACAAGCCTTTTACTGCTCAGGACTATTGGTGAGTAGTGGTGCTGGTGTGGTGCTGGTGTGGTGCTGGTGTGGTGCTGGTGTGGTGCTGGTGTGGTGCTGGTGTGGTGCTGGTGTGGTGTTGGTGTGGTGCTGGAGTGATGCTTGTATGGCTGTGTGTGGTATACGTGTGTCTGTGTTGAGTGTTTGCAGCGACCTGCGTTACGCTTCTGTTGCATTCCACACTGCCTATGGTTACCGCCGTGTGGCAGATAAAAGCGTTAGCCTTTGGTGTGGCAGGTGAAAAATTTGGCACGTTCTTTGCAAGCTGGTATTTCTCCCCGTTAGAGGAAAGTTAGTTGCAATCGACAAATATGTATGAAATGAGAATATGCTCGACGGGGTAACTACCAATCACATCGTGACATTAACATTGAACTATTTCAAAATCCATTGCGTAATTCGGCTGGTTTTCACATAATAGGAGTAATACATTTTTTAGCTCATGTTTGTATTAGCAGTATTTTCACGCGTTGTGATTTTATGCAATGTGACGCGTTTGTGTGGACGTCTTTGCGAATAAGCGATCACGTGGCTCAATGCAGCACATTGGAATTCACTCTTTTGTTTTCTTATATATTTTTGTCATTGCTTGCGTTCATTGAATTCCGAAGCTGATGCTGCCAGAAATTATTCGTACATTTTTTCCTTGTTCTCAATCCCCAGGAAAATTAATTCCCTGGACTCTCGTAAGAGTCAAAAGATCGTCGCGCCGGTGCCGACCACCACTGGAGAGCCTACCACCACTCCCACACCCACCACCACAACCACACCCACCACCACAACCACACCGACCACCACAACCACTACCACAACTACTACAACTACTACCACTACTACGACCACCACGCAGCCTCCTACCACAACTCGTAAGTATGGTAGGAAATTCAGCGAACATTGAAGTGGTTTATGTATGTTCGTTTTTTCTACCACCACTAGTAGGTATGGGAGGAAATTACGCAAACAAATTCCGTTTGTTTTAAAGTACTTTGCCACCATTATGACGAGTGCGACATTTTGTACCACCATAGTACCACAACCACATACCTGAGTCAGTTCTGCAAGCCATGAAGTGAAACTTCTTCGTTCGCCATGTGTGTGTGCCATGATTTGCTGTGAAATATTACCAGTGTGTAAATCATTACTCTTAGTCATTCGAAATCACTTTGATTTATCAATTTATTGGCCCGAAAAGCTTTCAAGAAATAAACTGCAGCCTTTGATCGATATTCACTGTAAACTTTTTTCTAGTATTGCAAGCCGTAAGAGACTCTGCGCTCAGAAAGATTTTTTTTGTACACACTTCTAATTCACTTCGAACAACATGTGAGAAGGTGAAGTATATGAATGAATTGCCACTGGTTTTTGGCAACAGAGCTAACAGCCCCGAATTTCTGCCTGCAATGCGGTAAATCAATAAATTCAGAACAGTACAGAGCCAACACTGATGGCAGTCTAGGATGCATTGGAAATTACGAGATAAAATCAACAAATGAGCGCTGTAGAAGCTCGAAAGTAAAACTGCACTGTCATTCCACGTTTGTGTGAAAGCCTATTTTTAACGCTGTACCTACACAGTAAGTAAGTTAAGTAAGTAATCCTTAAGTGAGGAAGTAAGTAAGTAAGCATGTGAGGAAATGAATAAGTTAGCAAGTGAGTAAGTAATAAGTAAATGAGGAAGTAAATAAGTAAGTAAGTAAGTATGGAAAGGAAGTAACTAAGTATGTCAGTAAGTAGGTATGTGAATAAGTAAGTGCGTATTTCTGAACCCTAACAGAGATACGGTCGTGCCCGACCGTAGCAGAGAATCAGAACTGCATCTTCCCGTATTACTACTTCGGCGTGAGCTACTCCGCCTGCGTGGCGCTCTCTGACGGCCGATCCTGGTGTCCTACGCAGGTGAGCTCACAGACTACCGAACTTATCCTCTGATCCACAATCTTTTTTTAACTTACGCATGATCTTGTGCTCTTGATTATCACGCAGTCCTTATTACTGCTATGTACTTACATAAGAACATTACTGTCTCAGAAAACTGAATTATGAATGAGACGCTGCAGTATGCATTGCCAATTATGTTGTGAAGCACATAAAGTGAAGACATAAGACTACAGGCTTTTTTGTATCTCATGCTGGTCTCTGTTTGGCAAAGAATGTATTGCTCCTTCCTCCAGCGCGTAGTGAAAGATTTAAAATATTAAAATAATATTCCGGGTCAGCTGATATGTGTTGCTCATAGATTATGCCCTAAAATATTTTTGGTCCATTTTTTTGCTAAATTTATTTTTATCGTTGCGCCATTCATCAAATAAGCGAATAAATTTTAGATTATTTCTTGTATTTTTTTAAATATATAAATCAAATAAGTTATTTTAGAACTTAAGCTGTACAATGTTGTCATTTCTTGCATTCAATTTGCACGCGTGGTTATCCACTAAATATTATCTAACAATGAACTAATATTCCCATAATTCTAGATCAAAAAATCTGTTCGTTATACTGTTTTAAAGTCGTTATTTTTGCTTCTCTTTTCTGCTAAGTGTTTCATTCTGAACTGAACTTTTATACATGATAAAAAATGTTCACGATAGTAACTTTACGCTCTTTCTGAAATGAAATATTTTAAATTTCACTTCGACAATGTATTGTTTTAGACAGATAGAAAATAGTGACAGAAGTTGCCCGGTAAGCTTTTTCTCTGTTCAAGACTTTAGAATTTATGCAAATTTTATTGAATAAGGCTAAGATGAAATACTTTAGCCACAATAATGTTAACTTGACAAAATTGGTGGGTGCAGTGATACAACAAAAGATTCACTATATTGCCTGCATCACATAGCTGCTGCAGTGATACAACAAAAGATTCACTATATTGCCTGCATCACATAACTGCTGCAGTGATACAACAAAAGGTTCACTATATTGCCTGCAACACATTGGTGCAGCGATACAACAAAAGGTTCACTATATTGCCTGCAACACATAACTGGTGCAGCGATACAACAAAAGGTTCACTATATTGCCTGCAACACATAACTGGTGCAGTGATACAACAAAAGGTTCACTATATTGCCTGCATCACGTAGCTGGTGCAGAGATTCAACAAAAGATTCACTACATTGCCTGAAACACATAACTGGTGCAGTGATACAACAAAAGATTCCCTATATTGCCTGTAACACATAACTGGTGCAGAGATACAACAAAAGATTCATTACATTGCTTGTAACGCATGACTGTCCCGCCTCAGGTGGACGACAACATGCAGTACAAGGGCGTGTGGGCCTATTGTGCTGACGGTTGTCCAGGTGAGTGAAAAGTTTCGCTTGTAATGAAGAAAAACAGTGAGCTTTTCCAAAATATGCTATTATCATGCTTTTGACAATCTGGGCTTCGCTTCAAATGATTGTTTATTAATCACATGCTTGCGTAATTTTTTATAACCCAACAATGATATTATCACATTTTTATACACTGGGTTTTGTTTCAAATGATTGTTTGTTGATACCCTGCTCGCGAAATTATTTAAAACTTAATAATGTGGTACTATCCCATTTTTTATACCATGGGCTTCGTTTCAAATGAATTTTTGGTAATAACATGCTTACGTATTTTTTAAAACTCAACTATATGTTATTCTCGTATTTTTGGTACCCTGGGTCTCGCTTCAAATGCGTGTAAGTTAATCACATGTTCGGGTAATTACTTAAAACCTATTATTTTTAATGTTTCGTTGTATTTAGTGCTAGATTGTGCCGAGGGAAGGAAATTTTGCAACTCCAGCATAATTTACACATGAATTTTGCTTGAAAATCAAAATCAGAGCCAAATGATGTTAATGTGAAAATAATATAAATTATTTGTTTTATATTATATTTAGTTTTTCTTATTATCAAAATATTAGTATTTCTCAAGTCTGTTTAATTCTACGGTTGAATTAGGTGGAATAGTTTTCTGGGCTTTTCGTTCCAATTAATGTATTTTTTGGTATTCTTTCGCGTTATTCAGTAACTTTCACGTTAAAAACTGAAATTTTAATAAATATTGCATTTTTACGAATTAAGACCCTGATTTGTTGCGGCATTTTTGGCAATCTGATACATTTAACACAATTGCTCGCCAATTACATTCTACTTCTCAGTTAATGTACTTTTTTCGTGTTGAATGGCAAATCTACGTGCCGACTGCCACTCATAAAGCTGGGTTTGCCTGCAACGAATGCCTTTCACACCTGCATTGCTGGTCTTGGATCACACTGAACATTTTGGCGACAGCAGCAGACACGCTCATCAAAAACAGGCTACACAGAACGTGACTGAATTTTTGGGAGTTGGTCACGTCATCGGAGAGGCACACCTGAGAATGGAAGATCTTCTGTTGATTTGGCTGAGCTATTTGTGTTATGTTTTCCATCCTATTTACTGACGCCTGGGCTTTTTAAAAAAAAATTGAGGGTTTTGGATTAAAAAAAGCAAACGTAGAGTAGGCAAGTTGGCAGAAGAACTTCCGCTACCAGCTGTATCACTACGCCGACATGAATTGCTCAAAATCCAGTACCAGACCAAAAAATGGTCTCAAGTGTGTTGAAGGTGACGATTGCGAGGATTTAGGGTTAATCGCTTTTCTTTACGTACCCTATGAATCCGTATTATTTTGTATGGTCAATGTTGTGAATCTGTTGAGTTTGTTCGACTGGTCATTGTTGTGAATTTGTGTCCATATCTAAGTTTGTCCGTCTCTTTTCCTGCATATTGAAATGGATGAACAGTCACCATTTTCAATTGATTCTGCAAGAAAAAAGGGATTTGAGTGTTATCGAGTTGTACTGCCTACGTTTCTCACCAGGGCAGTTCATGACCCGTTTTGCTAATTTTGACTTTTTTTTTTGCAGTAATCGAAGATACTCCACTTCGTGAGTACAAGAACTTTCATTTGTTATGACAGAGATATGCTTGCTGTTTTTCACCTGAAAAGTTTTACGAAATAAATAGGAGTAGAAACAAAGATCTTGATGCTTGTAATTTAAAAAATTAAAGTGTTGTTGTACTTTAGAAATTTGCATTTGATTTGGTGGATGTCAAAGAGTTTATTTGTGACAGGGATGAGTCATATCAAGATGAAAAAGTTCAATTATTGTAACAATAAACGTAAACGATAGACTGAAGTATATATTCATCTAAATAATCAGTGTCTCCTTTAAAAATTCACAAAATGTTTCTTTCAACAGGTCGCCGAAGAAAGAGAGCCCTCGAAGGTAACCTAAACTATTTATTCTCACTCTAAATCGTCATTACTTTAGACGTGAAAGTAACCTAAACTATATTTTCTTGTTGAAAATCGTCAATACTTTTAACTTACTTGACGTTTGAAGTGCATTGAATTTAAAACTACCTCAGGGAATAAAAAATGCTAGTGAATCTTGAACGATCATTTGCAGCAAAGGTTTAATGAACAGCCTAATTTACTTCTCATTCGACGAATGGGAGTTCAATTTATAAACAATTTTTTTATAGTTCATTGAATTGTTCAAAATGGTGTTTCATATTATAATCATATCTATAAATTCTGTATCATTGAAATGTCGATACCTTTTTACCGTGTTCCAGGAAACTTCGACGAGTATCCAGATCCTGAATTCTACAGCACAGAAAGTGAGCAGTGTTTACTTCAATCATTATAGCTATATATCTTCCCATTTATTATTCACGCTAAAGTTGGGAATTTATTATTACGGAACATGTACCATGCAATTTATATTGGACATTCTAAAAATGTTGTGCATACCTTATAAAAAACAGGATTTTCATAGATAGTTAAATACAGGGTGTAATTACCGTAGACTTTTAGATAACGTTGCCAATCCTCTGAGGAATTTGTCCGTAATTTTGTTCATTTACAAGCGAAAAATCTGCAGTGACCTTTATAAAGGCCATTAAAGTAAGTTTTCGTTAAAAATTCTTCTTTAGCTCTCTTTTTAGTAGTTTGAGGTTACACAGAGCCTAGCTGTACAAATTCTGGTCTCTTTTAAGTAGCTTGAGCCTACACAAAGCCTAATGAACAGATTTTTGTCGGTGTTAAATGATTGGTTTATGTTTGCTGCCGCCAAATTTGGTGAACTGAAAAAATTACAAATAGTTCAATTGTAGCATCTTCTTGACTCATACCTCAATTTATTCGATTTTAAGTTACTGACCGACGTTATTATTGTTAGTTTTATTCTTGGAATTTCTCGCCAAACCCGAGACCGACAAATGTACATTTCCTGAATAACTTTCCTTAAGAGAAGGCAGTTATTTATTTAGCAGCCCTTAGAGTTTTCAGATGTTTTTGCCCTTGCCTTCTTTCTTGAGAATCTAAAAAAGATTTTGTCAAGAAAATATTTTGCTCTGGGAGAGTGGAGACCTTCAATATTTCACCTCCAGCTAATATTTTCATAGGTGCGAAATGCACTTTAATTTCATATTAGGAAAAGATTACACCTCTTAGACTATGATGACAAATGATGCTAATTCGAAGCTTCAAAATAATAATTAAACCTATGATTTTTTTATCATGATGTCGTTATTTCCAAGAGAATAAAATGAAAATGCTGTAATCTTCGGAAGCGAAATTTTCGGAAGCCATAATTCCTATCCGTTTCAATGACGCTATACATGAATATTGTGATAACCTCAACATTTTAGGCACGTTTCATTGTTTATGATGGTGAAATACCCAAACATTTTAATAGAACGTTGAAAAAAATTTTTATTATATAAATTTTGGTTCTTAGATCTAGATGTTCTGCATGAAGTTTCAAACGATATTTGTTATTTTGAAAATTTTTTCCTCATTCGAGATGTTTCTAAAGAATTTACTGAGGATTTTCGATGTTAAATCTTGAATATTGCTTCCTAGTTTGTAATGAAAACCTTTTTCGCAGGTCCAGCGATGGCCAATGACAGCCTCAGCAACGACACGCTCCAGCTGGACGAAACTTGTAAATATTGTCAGCTGTGCAGGACTTACCTCTGTCAAGAGGCGGCAGAGATCACAATTTCTGAACAATTTTCTGTTACTTATGATGCGAACTTACCTATAGGTCATTCAAGTGGGGTACTTTTTTGCTAGTTTTATTTCCGCATGCCTAAATTTGAAATATTTACTTTTTACTTAAAATGCCATTTTAGGTACAAATCTTTCGAGTGAGTAATTTTTGTAGCTAATTTAAATTAAGTTGTCTCAAGGTTTGATTTAAATTAGTATTTTCACCTGCGTAGTGATAGTTGCTGATTTTTACAGGTAAAAATTAGATGCTGAATAAAAAGAGGCGAACGAGGGACATTGATTAGCTCTAAATTAATTTGAATTTTTTGCTTATAGTTGCAATGGCAACCACGCAACGAAACTCACTCAATCTTACGATACGAATCTTACCAAATCTCACGATACGAAACTTATCAAATCTCACGATACGAATCTTACCAAATCTCACGATACGAAACTTATCAAATCTCACGATACGAATCTTACCAAATCTCACGATACGAAACTTACAAACTAAATCTCACAAAATAAGCGATTTGATGAATTTATAATATCGATGTTTGCATTCGTGTTGTAAAATTACGGCATGCGTTCATTCGTAGATCGTTTCAGGTTTCAAGATTACGAAGCCGGCCGACAAATCCCTACTGAATTACAAATGCTTAAATTATTCGCATTATGTAATACGTCACCAACAGTTAGTCTACAGAGAGCGACAGTCGCATGGATAACTCTTTGAAGATTCGTTACGTGCTATTTTTACATGATTCCAAACGTATTTAATGTTTTATCAAATAGATTTTAGTTAATTGTATCGTGTTAAATGAATGCAGCGCGTGAGACGTTCCCATTTTGGAAGATTCCCATTTTTAGAGCAATTCAAATTTCAGATTCCTTGAAATTGCAATAGCGACTGAAGAAAAGCTAATTGTTACACTTCTATAGTTCTTATTCATTATGAATTCCTGGATGTGTTCATGTTAATGTATTGGAGTATTTTGAATTTATAGGTGCCGTATTTCAAGTAATATATTTTAGGCGAGGTCTATTGAGCATGACAACGAAATAGATGTTTTAATTGAATTTTCAGAAAAAATTCTTTTACCTCAAGGCATTCACGTGAGTTTCAGACTTGTTTTCAAGCACGGTTTTACGCAAACGATATACGCTTATAACTAAATTGAGAAACATTTATTATAATCCTGTTTAATCTTGAGTAGCCACTCACAGAGTTCCACTCCCTTTATTTTGTTTTCATTCGTTGTTATGTAGCTGCTCTAGAGTCTAATCCATAGATAAATAATAGTGAAAATGAAATATCAGAGGTTATTTTGTTAGAGTTGTTAGATCAATGGAATATAAAGAGTTGTTAGTTCAATAGAACAAAAGTAAACTGGTCAGGTCTTACTCTTTTACCTTATTTTCTTGCAGTATCATAGGAGACGTTATCATATCTAAAACAGTTGGCTCCAGTAGCGTAGCAAGAGGGGGGCACGGAGGCCATGGCGTGTAAAAGAATAATAAGATTGCTGATAATTAATGTCCGGCTCCCACCGAAATTTTTTGTCGGGGATCATGGGCCCTCACTGGTGGAGGGCTGGTTGGCTCAATAGAATATAAATAAACTCGTCACGTTCCTCCAGTCCGTGAGTACGAAGGGTACGTGCCTCGCTACGACCAGCGCACGCGCAGCGTCAACTGGTGCCATCACAAGCGGCCCTCTGATTGTCTCACCACCAACGGTGAGCAGCCACTGCTTTGTTCTTTGTTTCCTCTCGTATTAAACTTGAAGCGTCACATTGGTCCTGCAGTTAAAATTCTTAGGACATGACGAATTGAACTTGAACTGTCAAATTTGTCCTTGGGGTAAAATTCTTAGGACTTGAGATTGTTTTAAGGCTCTAACATTTAACTTTTATTGACCCTGTGGTCATTACTGCGTTCTAAATTACTGGAACGTAGGGAATGCTTACTGCCAAATTCATGTTTTTCAGCGAATTTTAAACAATGTGAAGAAGTTTATTAAATTTTGCAAGCTGATAATCTAACAACAACAATCGAGGTGATCTGATTACAACACAGTTGCAAGCCGTTCCCACACACGTAAACAATTTTAGGAATTTCTCAGAGTCTAAAAATGAAAGCTAAAATAATATAACGCAATATAATATGTCTATAAGCAAATGGACGTAAAGTTTATAACAGATGATTTTCACGCAACAATTTTACGTGTCAAACTTTCCAATACTTGCGTATTACTGTTTGAACTTTGAAGTGAGGAGTCTAAAGACACAACGTTATGTGTTAACTGGGCTAAGACTCTCATTGAAAATGGCAAAAATTATTTGAGTTGACATTTCGATATTTTTTTTTTGCATTTGCATTAAGAGATATTGGTTTAAAAAATACGACTAACTGGTAAAAGATTTGTAATGTAATCCGTTTTGTGTGCATTTCGAAATTTTTAAGTAAGCGCCTTCCCATCTTGGGTGCTAGATTAGCTCGGTTTCGAGCTGAAATTTTCATGTACGACTTTTCTTCGAATAAAATTTGGCATCTGGTTACTTTTCAGGATTGTCAGATGCCGAGGTGTTTTTATGACCTAGTGTTATTTAAAAAAGAACACTTTTGAGTTTTTTTATATAAAAATTCAGTAAGATGCCTGTAAATTTCGTCTTCTTGATTTGAAAGAAGCGCAGGAGAATTAAGTAGGCTCTGCAGTTTCTCTCGCGGTTCACTCATTCGTAATGGCGACTGAGGAGGATAGAAGTTTCAAATCATTTAATCATTTATCCATAATATTTTAAGAAATACCTTTTTAACAGCTTTATAACAGTATGAAAAAATGCTGAGTTACAGTACTAGTAATTTAAAAGAGTATCTATCATATAACACGAAGCGTAATGCGTACTAAGCCTTATATGGCTAAAATAAAGAACTGAACATCCCACAACCACAACCTTAGAAGGCAAGCATTTTTTAACTCTGCTCATACATATATGTCTGCATAAACACGCCCTTGCACTTCCATTACCTGCATCACATTATAGATCATTGGGATAGGTCCCTAAACTTAAATATATTTCATGACGGATAAATATATGCGCAATAACTGCACACACACCATTTTAACTATAATGATAGCACCATACATATTTTTTAGCTTTAACTTGCATTCACGATACTGGATAATGAAGTTCTGATGCTTAGATTTATTCAGTTTTTTCATACGTCAAATCAGTGCATTATTCAGACATCAATTTGAATACTTGAGGAGCAACTTTGTGAATTTTTCCAGTTTTTTATTCAATATGCATGTATTCATTCGTGTTTTGCAGATTATGACTGATGATGAATTGAGGCTTGAAACGTTTCATTGAAATGATTTTAAATTTTTCTTTGTTGTAACTTTCAGAGTTGAACTACTTACCAAAAAAAATTCCCAACTGCATATTTTTGGCAGGATTGGAGGATGTGAACCCGTACAACTTCAGCGCCCTGCTGGAAGCCAGTAAGAAGTCTGACCTGAGCGATCTCAAAGAGGCCTTCACGCCCACTGCTGAGGAGATCCAGGAGATGGGCGCCAGACCTCAAGAGTTCATCACTTCTTGTACCTTCGATCAAACCACCTGCTCCTTCAAGTGAGATGGTCTACAGAGAGTGCTTAGTTACGAGTATACGAGGTTGTTAAAGCTTGTCCTCCAAGTGTTTGGCCTGACACAGGTGCTGATTTGCATGTACGCGAGTTTGCTGAAACTAGTCCTTCAAATAATAATGTCTACAGAAAGTCGTGAATTGGATGTAGACGAGTTTTCTAAAACTAGTCCAAATAATGTCTACAGAAAGTCGTGAATTTGAAATAGACGAGTTTGCTGAAACTAGTCCTTCAAATAATAAAGTCTACAGAAAGTCGTGAATTTTATGTAGACGAGTTTTCTAAAACTAGTCCATATAATGTCTACAGAAAGTCGTGAATTTGAAATAGACGAGTTTGCTGAAGCTAGTCTTTCAAAAGATATAGTCAACAGAAAGTCCTAAATTAGATATGTACGAAATTGCAGAAGCTAGCCTTTCAAAGGATATGGTATACAGAAGATCCTGAATTAGATATATACGAGGTTGCCGCAGCCAGTCCTATAGGTGAAATGGTCGGAAACAAGCACTGAATAACACGTATACGAGGCTGCTGAAACCATCCCTCCTAGCTTTATGGTCTGAAATTGGTGCTGAATTATACGTATAAGACTTCTGATGCTATTCCTTCAGGTGAGATGATTCCAAGCCAATGCCTCACTACATGCACAGTCAATCCTTGAGTTACACGCCATCATCTCGTGCGGACCTAAATCTATACGGATAAAAATTATTCCCGCTTAGTCCAACTTAAAAAACTTGAGTCAGTCAAGCATCGTATCGCTTAGTTTAATAACTGGGACTTCTTTTATCCTCATAAGCATATAAGTTAGCTCAAGATGTATGATTCTAAAATCAACTGTATCTAAGGTTACTGAAAGAAGCTGTTTTTCCAACTGAGATGTACAAAGCAAGTTTTGCAATGCATGTGAAGTCACTACAGTTACTTCATCCAGTGAGCGGAATTTTACATCTGTTGTTTTATGATTCAAAACTCATTTGGCTACATCGGAGATAAACCATCGCTCACTACGAATGAAGTACATTTAGCGTGATTATGAAACGAGGTAAAACTAATCTCGCTACAAATTTAGCTACATCTTCAAGTGAAACAGAACATTTTCATTTTCTGTAAGTTAAACATTACCCATGAAATCATTGTATGAAATTACTGAACTTACCGTGTGAAATCGCTAAAATTATGGCATGAAATCATGAAATGCGAAGAAGCAGGGTATAGAAATTGCTGCTCCAAACGTGGCTAAATGAAATGTATTTTTAAGTATTTTTATTGAAGAAATATTATTGTCATGTAAAATTAATTTAGCGGCTCAACGAAATACTGTTATTTCAGGGCTAAAGCTCGATTCCAGTGAAACTGCAGTTAGAATCAGTCATTTTAAAATTCGTTAAGCATGGCGAAGTAAAAATCAAGTTACGTGGATATCCTCTAAATTTTTCTTATCTTAATCTAAACAATTTCATTTGAAGAGAAAGTTTGTACATTTGTTGCACTGACAAAATGAAATTTAACTCTAATCACCACTTTTTCTTGCCTTTTTTATCGCTTTCCAGAGACTTTTATGTATGGCAGAGTGACACATACGGCAACTGCTTCACGTTCAACTCCCCGAACCTGTACCTGAAGAGTGACGACGGAGGATTTGTTAAAGATAACTTCATGCGAAAAACTCGCAAAGCAGGTTACCAGGTAAGATGAAATTTTGACTGAACCGTATGCAAGAGACCAAGTGAGATGAACTTTTGACTGAACCGTATGCAAGAGACCAAGTGGGATGAACTTTTGACTGAACCGAATGCAGGATACCAAGTGAGATGAACTTTTGACTGAACCGTATGCAGGATACCAAGTGAGATGAACTTTTGACTGAACCGTATGCAGGATACCAAGTGAGATGAACTTTTGACTGAACCGAATGCAGGATACCAAGTAAGATGAACTTTTGACTGAACCGTATGCAGGATACCAAGTGAGATGAACTTTTGACTGAACCGTATGCAGGATACCAAGTGAGATGACCTTTTGACTGAACCGTATGCAGGATACCAAGTGAGATGAACTTTTGACTGAACCGAATGCAGGATACCAAGTGAGATGAACTTTTGACTGAACCGAATGCAGGATACCAAGTGAGATGAACTTTTGACTGAACCGTATGCAGGATACCAAGTGAGATGAACTTTTGACTGAACCGTATGCAGGATACCAAGTGAGATGAACTTTTGACTGAACCGTATGCAGGATACCAAATGAGATGACCTTTTGACTGAACCGTGTGCAGAATGCCAAGTGAGATGAACTTTTGACTGAACGTATGCAGGATACCAAGTGAGATGACCTTTTGACTGAACCGTATGCAGAATGCCAAGTGAGATGAACTTTTGACTGATCCGTGTGCAGGATATCAGGTAAGATGAACTTTTGATAGAAGCGTACGCAAAATGGCAGCAGACATGACATTTTGACAGAACAATATGCAGGATGCCAGCTGACTAAAGTATAATTTGACTAACTATATTTCATAAATTATAATTGTATATTTAAATCTAATTTTAAAGACGTCAACCCAGCGATTTTTTTTTGTGGCCGATTGTTCTGTAATTTGTTCAAAAAACGAATGTTTCCCATTTTCTCAAAAATTAACGTACTCAGTTAAGCTCCACTCTGTTACAGAACAAAGTACTGAATTAAAACTTCCCTTACATATGTTACTAAGCACTTCAGGGAAACTGTACCTCAATTATGATGATGTGAGTGAAAAAAAAAACTTTTTGAGCTACATTCAAAAGTTATTGGAATATGTGCGAATGTTACATCAGAGAATGGACATTTACTGAAGCGGTCATTGTGGTCTAGCTGTCAGAGGCCTTCCTCTCAAATAAGAAGTTGAGCGTTCGAACCCGGCAGTGCAAGACCAGGATTTCTTTCTAGCCAGAAGAAAGCTAGCCATAATTCCTTCTTTAGTCCAAGAGCATGTAATGAGTACCGCCTAGACCGGAGGTAACCGTCATCCTGTCTCAACGTCAGCTACAAGGGTTCAAAATTAGAATTGTTAGATGATATGCATCTTCTTGAACACAATAAAACATCTTTCACAGAACGGGCTGCGCCTAACTTTGAACCTCGACGTCTCGAACTACGTGTCGCTGCTGTCGTCGGACCTGGGGGTGCGTGCGGTGGTGCACCATCCCCGCGTGACCCCCATACCAGAGGAAGAGGGGTTCTCGGTGTCCCCTGGCTTCCTCACCTCTATTGGCATCAGGAGGGTGAGGAGGAAAATATTCAGCGCGTATAGCTGAGAAATTACTTAGCTGTGCATTAGGGGAAATTGTTGAGTGTGCGTCAAAAGTGGGAAGCTAATTCATGTGCGCCCTAACAGTACTAGTTTAATTGTTTATGTGCACCATATCAGCGAGAAATTGTGTATGTGTGCTATGAATGTGGGTAAATAGTTCATGTACATTTTAACATATCATTTATATTTCCACTATCGTCAGGAATTGTATTTTCTTTCATTCAGAAAGTGATACATCGCATCGGTCCTCCGCACGGAGACTGTCATCCTAGAGAGTGGGGCAACAACCCCAGGGAGTACAGCCAGACGGTGGGTAGCCAGCTTTTCCTTTCTCTAGCTTTCTTTCTCTTTTAGTAGTAGCCTCCATCCCTAGGTGCCATAGCCTTTTCGATTGTGGCAGCCTTCATCTCTAGGTGCCATAGCTTTTTCTATTGTAGCAACCTCAATCCTTAGCAGTCATTGGCTTTCGTACGGAAGCAGCCTTCACCCAGGCTGCCCTCGACTTTTATATTGTAGCAGCTTCAATTTCTAGCCACTCTAATTTTTTCTACCCTCACAGCCTTCATTTCTTGCTGCCCTTGTCTTTTCTATAATACGAGTAAGAGTTTTTAGTTTGCCCACCTTTCAAATTCTCACATCGCCTATTCAAAAATATTTCTTCGTGATTTTCGAGCTGTTTGGTTTTATTTCAGCAGATTTGATTGTAGAGCTGTGTGAAATTTATCTTCTCTAAATGAAAACATTTGGTAGTTCCACCAAGCTGAGTTGTTCAACACAATCAAATTCAAAATTTTTTTCAACTCCCATAAAGGGCTCTTACATTTGTCTGCCATACCTTCAAAAAGTTGATGCTTCTTCCATTCTGTTATAACTTGAAATTACCTTACATTTCCAATTCAATTTCAAAAGTCGCTTCGTTTACATCGACTAATAATGATTGTCGACATTGGTAAACTTCGAAGTATATTTACTCCTTCCCATAAAATTCATTCTTCTAAACAATTTTTTTATGGTGCTTCATTACCAAGATGAAAAGAAACACAAAAAAAGAAAGGAAGTTTATGTCTAGTATTATCCATGCATAAAATGTATAACATCAGCTAAAAAAAACTTGGAAACATATTTCTTTGCTTCAAGTCATTCTAAATTTCAGAATGCTCATAAAAGCAAGTGTGGAAAAAATGTAATCAGAGCGGTAACTGTGCTCGTCATAGCTGTGTTGTTACCCCACATAGCTTCACGTCATAGCTTCACGGAAGGACCTGCCCTTCCGTGAAGGGATCGAGGGTTCGAATCCCGGCTCTGGGTGGCGATTTCCTCCATTGGGTATTGGGGAAAAATTCAAAGCACAATACCCCACTCTATCCAAGTGTCTGAAATGGGTACCGGTCTTGACCGAGGGAAAGCGTCATGGCTCATGGCGTCCTGGTGTTAGTTCTAAGGCATTTGAAAAACCAATGCACAAGGGGGTGTGTATCAGGCTTGAATTGGAAATAAAGCATCCTTAGATGCCGATGTTTGTTTGTTTATCTGCGACTAGGCCGTTTTTCGTTTCCTGATTTTTCTGTGGTAACTCACGCATCAATTTATTTCTGAGTGTTGTTTCTCGTATCGCAGAGTGGTCATTCAAAAGCTGGTCATTCAGCAGCACTGTTCCTCTTTTTCGAGCTTCTTTGTTATAGATTGTTCGTGACATTTAATTTATTAGTGTTGTCTGTTGCGCCGCAGTCGTGCCGCATGCTGTGCACGGAGCTGCTCATCCAGCAGCACTGCCAGTGCACCAACTCCATCAACGACCTGCTGCTCGCCCTGCGCACCTCCCTGCCGCGCTGCAACCCCACCAACATCACCCAGGGTGGGTGCGCATGCTTTTTTATGATTCAAAGTGGTGGCTGATGAATGAAATATTTTGATGTTCCTTTCTTTCATAGATACGTAGATGATGGTGCTCTGTTGTGTTTGTTGTGTTATAGATATTATGTTTTGTTGCTTGTTGTGCTGTAGTGGTTGTGTTCTATAGTGTTTGTTGTGTTGTAGATATTATGTTCTGTTGTTTGTTGTGTTGTAGTAGTTGTGTTCTGTAGTGTTTGTTGTGTTGTAGTTGTTGGGTTTACATAGCTGATGTGAAAGCTGCGTACTCTGATTGAATAATGTGGGATTTGCGTAATGAATTCAATGATAGGAAAATTTTTTGTGCAACGCCAGGTTGGGTTATGTATGATAGTGTTATAGTTTTTAAAGAAACGTGCTGCATTTTTTAGGTGTTTTTTGAATCAATTATTCCAGAAATATGAGTTTAATATCATCACGAATTTAAAAAATAACATTGTTTTTAACTAAACTTCAATGTTTGATTCTCAATTAGTTGTTTTTTGGATGATGAAATCGCCACTTCTCATGAGGACGTTCTGTAGACTCATGTAAATATTGTGTATTTTTATTGATTAATGCTTGAAAAATAGCACAATGTTTAGAAAGTTTAGGAGTTCCTAACAGCTATCTTTAAATGAAAATAATGAAAATTTTAGGATGATTTTCTTACTTAACTTAAATCAAAGTTGTTTGCTTAAATGGAATGATGACTTGAATGCTCTGGATCTTATCATGAAATAAATTATTTTTAATAAGCATTTACTGGAAGGGTCGTCATTTAACGAGAATTTTAGGCTCTAATATTTCATTAATTCCTTGAAAATTTCATTGGAGTAAAAATAATTACATTTTTCTGCTTCACCATATAACCTTAATACACAAATATTTTCCCCTCCGAGTACATCATTTGAAATATTTCTTCCCTGAATATTTTCTTACGCATAATATTTAACATGCCAGAGGTTCTTGCTAATTTATTTTTGTTTTAAAAGAGTACACAAATTACCGAAAATTGCGCAAAAAATATTATTTATTTTGTTTTCAATTTTCTTGAGATCAACTTGACTTGCTTACAAAAATGTACTTCTGCAGATTTGTGCCTCCAGGTGCAAACGTTGGTAAAAAATGAATAGTCAAATCGCGTTTTTCTTGAGACTGACTTGCGTTGCTCACGAAAACGCCCTTTTGCAGATTTGTGCCGCCAGGTGCAGATCAAGCGAACCACAGAGGAGAAGATATGTTACTGCCCACCGAGCTGCGAGTGAGTGGTGCTCCAATTGCTGTGCCATGTTTGCTGTGCTGTGGTGGTTGTGTTCTGTTGTATTTGTTGTGTTGTGGTGGTTGTGTTCAGTTGTGTTGTGGTGGTTGCGTTCTGTTGTGTTTATTGTGTTGAGGTGGTTGTGTGCTGTTGTGTTGTGGTGGTTGTGTTCTGTTGTATTTATTGTGTTGAGGTGGTTGTGTGCTGTTGTGTTGTGGTGGTTGTGTTCTGTTGTATTTGTTGTGTTGTGGTGGTTGTGTTCTGTTGTGTTTATTGTGTTGAGGTGGTTGTGTGCTGTTGTGTTGTGGTGGTTGTGTTCTGTTGTATTTGTTGTGTTGTGGTGGTTATGTTCAGTTGTGTTTGTTGTGTTGTGGTTGTAGTGTTCTGTTGTGTTGTGGTAGTTGTGTTCTGTTGTGTTTATTGTGTTGTGGTGGTTGTGTGCTGTTGTGTTGTGGTGGTTGTGTTCTGTTGTATTTGTTGTGTTGTGGTAGTTATGTTCAGTTGTGTTTGTTGCGTTGTGGTGGCTGTGTTCTGTTGTGTTTATTGTGTTTTGGTGGTTGGGTTCTGTTGTGTTGTGGTGGTTGTGTTCTGTTGTGTTGTGGTGGTTGTGTTCTGCTGTGTTGTGGTGGTTGTGTTCCGTTGTGTTTATTGTG
>JACJUY010001219.1:91652-108462 GCA_014220935.1 Platorchestia sp. MABIK | reverse complement strand
TGTGTTTAGTTGTGTTGTGGTGGTTGGGTTCAGTTGTGTTGTGGTGGTTGGGTTCAGTTGTGTTGTGGTGGTTGTGTTTGTTGTGTTGTGGTGGTGGTATTCTGTTGTGTTGGGGTTGATGTGTTGTAGTTGTTGTGGTTGTTGTGCTCTGTTGTGTTTGTTGTGCTGTGGTTGTTGTGCTCTGTTGTGTTTGTTGTGCTGTGGTTGTTGTGTTCTGTTGTGTTTGTTGTGCTGTGGTTGTTGCGCTCTATTATGTTTGTTGTGTTGTGGTGGTTGTGTTGTAGTTGCTGTGGTTGTTGTGCCCTGTTGTTTTTGTTGAGTTGTAGTTGATGTGTTGTAGTTGCTGTGGTTGTTGTGCTCTGTTGTGTTTGTTGTGCTGTGGTTGTTGTGTTGTGTTGTCTTTGTTGTTTTTTGTTATATAATATAGTTGTAATTACACTTTATATTACTCTAAATTATTTCATGCCTCCATGAACGGTACGGAAAATTTCCGATAGTTGTTTAAAAGTTCTGCTGCAGTTTATTGAAGAATGAACTCTCTATCTTGTTTGACACTTTTCATAAACTTTCATTGCGGTAAGCGATTATTTTGGTGGTCTCCAATGTCAGATGTTTTGAAGGAATTGCTTTTTTCACAGACATCGATGTTATTGCCCTGGAGCTCACATGCAGAATTTTGTTCAAAATTCCATCCACGCACTCGGAAATCATGAACGTTTTAGTTTTGAATCAGAGTGACCGATTTTGTACATTTCATTTTAGTAGAAAAGCCCGAGAATTTCGATGTGTGTTACAAATCCTTATTTGTTTGTTTTTTCATAGCGTTGCATAACCTTTGAAACATTCGTTTCAGTGATGAAATCTACACGCCTTTAATATCGACAAACCAGGTGAACATGCGCTTTTTCAAACTCATCAAGAATACGAAAGGAATATATGTGGGAGAAGACGTTTGTTCCTTGTGAGTATGAAATTATTGTCGCACACATTGAACGAATTCAATCTTTTAAGGAATTTCGTAGTCTGAATGCATTGATATATAATTGAATCTTCTAAATTTTAATTTCAATATGTGAACATTTAGTTCAAACCCAATTTATACGCTGGAATAATAAGTAAGCATTTTCTTACGTAACACGCTACCAATACTTGGTAAAAGGGCTTAGTAGTTTTAGCTAACATTCTTATACAACGATTTAAATCCCAATTGGAATGAAAAGACCTCCGAAGTTAGAGGCTAACGGTGAAGTTCTGCATGTACTTCATCATTGCTTGAATAATGAAAGGAAAATCTATAAACGTATATAATTTTTGGTTCTTTGGCATAAGAACAAATAGTAACACTTGACGTTTCACAGCTTACAAACCTGATTATATCTTCACTTCAATAGAGAAATCTAATGAAACAGAATACTGAAGAGTTTGGAATATTGATACAAATATAGCAAATGAATTGACTTACTAATGAGTTGACTCATGACTGCTTCTCCCTGGCTCTGCAGGTCACAGAACAGCACTGTGCGCCTTCACGTGTACTTGGAGAGCCTCCAGCAGGAAACCATTACGGAGCTGCCTGCCAAAACTGTACGTAAGCAGTTGTTTGATGTCACTTAATGCATTTTTAACAGAAGTTACTCGCCAGAATTGTACGTAGTCACATTATATATTTTTTAGCGGCAGATACATGCCAAAACTGGATGTATGCAGTTGTGTGGTATCACACCCTGTATTTTTAGTAGCGGGTACCTGCCAAAACTGTACGTAAGCAGTTGTTTGGAGTCGCACTGCGCATTGTTTTGGCAGATGCCACCTAACAAACTGTGCGAAAGCTGTTGTGTGTGTTTTATAATCTGCATTTTTTGGCAGCAGCTGTCTTTCAAAATTGTGCGTAAGCAATTGTTTGGTGTTACTTCCTGCATTTTTGGAATCAGCTGGATGCCGGAACTGTGCGTAAGCAGTTGTTTGATGCCTCATCCTGCAATTTTGGAGTAGTTGCTTGCCAAAACTCAGCGTGAGCAGTTGTTCGAAATCAGACCCTGCGTTTTAGCGCAATTGCGAGAGAAATGAAGATGCATAAATGAACACTGAAGATAGATAAGGAGAACAGGAGTAGTGATTGTTCCTATCCTACACCCTACAGCAGAATAGTACACTGGGAAGTACTACAGAATGAAGTTCAGGAAAATGTAACAAAGGCTGCAACTATTGACTACAGTTTGAATACTGTAAATATAACATGAGTTATACGACTACGGAATGAAGTATAAAAGAATATAATTCTTGTAGAATACGAACTGAATTTGCCTTATTCATGCAGGGATGGAATGCATTACACAATTTTTTCTTAAATAGAAATTTCTTTGATAACTTAGTTCTGTTTTACTGATGAATTTCACTTTCTCCAAAATTCTCCTCATCATTCAGATAGTCTTCACTTCATTTCTGTTTCATATCGAATAGAGTTAAACCATATTTTGTCCTATTTTTCTCTTGCCCAAAAAGTTTGCTGATTATAGAAAATATCTTCTCTAGAGTTTATTCCACTCAAAGAGTTCATTCATAACCGTGACCATTTCATTCTCCACTGTTTCTCGATTGCACTCACAGTACGTGTTCCTGCTAATTGAGCACACTGTTTGGTCAAGTTTCCCTAGCATTGATTTCGTTTGTCCGCAGGTTGAGAATAGAATTTAATCAAGTCATATTTCACAAGCTAACACTCCTTTCAAAATCTTCTTTCCCCGTTTTATCATCGGCGTTTTTGGTGCATTTTTAGAAACTGCGATCAATAATTATTCCTGATGGAGCACGAGTTTCTAAATGTATAGCGTATTGTTCTTTCATGTCCAGATATTTTCATTCATCGCCGAAGTGGGGGGCAACATGGGCCTCTTTTTGGGGTTTTCGATTGCATCCCTTCTCGAGATCGTCGAGTTTTTCTTTGATCTGCTGCGCATGGGCGGGTCGTGTGACTGTCGGGGCAACCGCGTCAGGGACGACCAACCACAGAAGATGATGACACCCGTGCCTCTGCCCAAAGAAATCGTCACCACGTCGCCTAATGGCTCAGAGATGAACATGGCTCTATTGGAGCACGGTTGGTTTACAGTATTACTAAACATGTATTTTCAAGTTTGTATGTGTATTTCAATTGTATTTCAAGGCTATGCGCGGTCAATGGGTTTGATGATGTCGGCTTTCACAATAAGGAAATGGGCACTGATAATCAGCACGATGAAATTGAATTTCAAGAAATTCTATTATGAAATGGAGATTATTCAGGTTGAATTGACTCAATCTAATGTAATTGGAAAACTTGAAAGAAATACGTAATGAAAAAATTTCCCAAGAATTCCTGCTTAGTTTCTTGAATTGTGGACTAAACAGACAAGCTATTTTCTGCATCAACCGTAGTTCTCGGGTTACCACCTGTTTAATGTACTGAAAACCCCCTCATTTCTTAATATGAAACTTTTCACCTTAAATTTATTCCACAAGGTATCTTAATCGACTTAATACCTAGCTATTTAAGCTGCAATAACAGTTTAAATTGCTCTTTTTATCGCTTTTATCCCAATCTTTTCCCAGTCCATTTAGATAATTATCCACGTTAAATTCGAACACCTCACTGATTCAGATGCTCTTGTCTAATTCCACTCTTTGTCCTGCCGCGCTAAATCTCGTACGATCAAGCATTTTTACACCCTCACGGCAGAATATTTCACGAAAATCTTCACTTGCTTCTCAACTGGACGTGAATCCAGAATTAAAGTCATTGCGAGCATTGCTGGTGGTTTATTTCAAGTAAATATAGATACTTTTTCTTCAAAATTATTGGATGAGAGAAACTTGTAAGCAAAGCCTGGATCGTAACTGAAACTTTGTAATCTTTGCCCTTGTCTGGTTTGGAACTTATCTGGCAGAAATCCTCCATTGATGGGATTTTCCTCGCTTCCTCGTGCAGAATCACGTGCTATAAAGACAGGAACCACCATGCAAAGTCATGCAATTGTTATAGCTACGATCAGTAGTGATGGGGACAACTAATCATGATGGTCACAACCAATTGTGATTGCTACGACAAATTGTGATGACCACAACAAATTGTAACGGCCATGAAAAATTGCTATTGCCACTATTGTGATGGCCACGACAAATTGTGATGGCTACGTTAAATCAAGATTATCTCGATAATTTGTAATAGCCACAAAAAAATTGTGATGGTGGCGAAAATTTATAATAGCCACGACAAGTAGTGACGGTCAGAAAAAATATGATGGCCTCGAAAAAATATGATGATCATGAAAAAATGATGATCGCGAAAAAAAATGATGATCACTACAAATTGTGTTGGCCACAAAAAGTAATGATGGTCACGACAAATTTTTGCAGATGACGAAGGCGGGACTGGGCTGCGGCGTGGAGACGAGGCATTGCAGACCATTGACGAGGACTACGCCAGGGCTTACTACTCCCGATGAGGATCTACACAGTGAATTGAATCTTAATAATATTTTACTAATTTAGTAGCAATATGAGTAATAGACTAAGAGACTAATAGACCAACGCAAAAAACTGATAAATATTGATGAGAAATGCCTCTATCAAATCTCACCCAACACATGGTCGTGGATGTTCAAATAGTTTTATAAACATATTCGAAAATTTTATAAAGTTACCGACTGGCAGCTGAGCTGATCTCTTGGCTCTACAATTCAATAAAAGCGGCTTTCCATCTCTATGCTTGACTTATTTTCACTTAAAAATCATGTTTCTGTGGAATTGATTTGGTTTCAAAGACATCTAAAGGCACATCACAAACTCATTCCTCTACTGTATGTACATTCAAGGACAGCTGTCACGTGAGTGGTCGCGCATCACGGTGTAAAAAAAAAGTTCTGTGTCGCTTCAAAGTGTAGAGAATAACTGTTAAATTCTTAAAAATGATCTACGAATGACAACTCGGTAAATTTTATTTAGTTCACGAGCAAACAACTATGAATTCATCATACGCGATACGTGCAAAAAATTTGCATTGTATTCCTAGGTTCAGTTAGTAAAAGATCTCCTGGCACTTGTTGGATTGTGTTTTTTGAGTAACGAAGTTACTTTAGGAAAATGTTCTTCTGAAAATAGATGTAAACAATCGAATCTACAACACAGCGTGTTAAAAATGGGAATTTTGTCCTATTTTAATTTTAAATGTAGAGTGTGGAAGTTTGTGTCAAGTTATTACCAGAAGCTTAGTTGAATTTCCCCCCATGTTATTAGGGAAAGCATAATGGACGATGACAAACAACCAAGCCCATAAGATTATTAGTTTCGTATGGTAAATAGACTGATTTGCACCTTTTAAAAGTAGGACACATAAGCGTTTTGAAATTATGTTCATTTTATTCAGCGAAGATATTTTTGTAGAATAAAGAAATATGACTGTGAAGCAAGAGAGATGACTCATGACTATGTGTTAATGCATCATTTTCTCCTGCGAGTCACAATATATTGAGACGTAACATACTATGAATTTCCATTTCAATTTTAGCTTGCAAAATTACCTGGAAACATCAGGCAGTTTGATGTCACACACAAAATTCCCCCATTTGATGATTTTCAAAATTCCCTGGCAAGATCACGCAGTTTGACGGCACAGTAAAAATTCTCACATTCGATGATTTTCAAAATACCCTGACCTTGCTGGGAATTCTGAAAGAAAATGGGAATTTTGACAGGCAGTTTGATGTCACAGTCTCAAGCAGCGCAACCGAGCGCGGTAGTCAATATATTAATTGGGTACGACAATATTCTAAAACAAATTTACGACGATGATCTACGAAAACTCAACAACCATAATAAAGTTGAACTTTCATAAGAATAATACTATCACTGTTTGACAGACCTTAATTTAAATTCATTAGCAATTACTGTTTAATCCCAAATGGAAACATGCAGATATTTTATTTTTAAATTTAAAAAACTAATATAACTTTCGCTGATAATTTGTAAAGGATTTCATATACATACAATTGAAAGCATTGCAAGTAGTATAAACATTGTTAATTTTACGGGTTTTATTCATTCCTTTTCATTACCGTGGGCTCGATAATGTCCGGCAAAATTCCTGAGATAATTCGCTTCATTATTTAAAAGTATTCAATGCTCTTTTGGTCATTAACGTCAAGCAGTTTTCCCCCATGAATAAATTGTAAGCTACTCTATTCGGGATTACATCACTGCTTGGTATAGTAAATTTTTTGAAAACTTCTGGGAAGATATATTTCTTAGAGAAATTTTGAAAAGACGAAATGCGCATGATGCAAAAAATCCCTAAAACTGAATATTACTTCGCCATTCAAATTTTAACAGATAGCAAATAGTACTTATGTTTCATATTTGTTTCTTACAAAGCGGAAAAGTTTATCAATCTTAGAAAGGGAACACGGTGGTCCATCCAATGTTTTCAGCTTATAACCAGTTGCGGATTTCAAGGTTATTCAACATACTATGTTCTATTTGAGTTACGAGAAAGCAAAAAAGAGCATTCTGAAATCACGAGGCACGTATTTAAAGAGCCACCCTAAAATATTGTCCGGTCCCAAACCGCCAACGTAGTCAGAGTGTAGCTAAAAAGCAACGTCTGAATTTTGACGCCCTCTGGACGATGTAACAGGAACCACATGAATGCCAACTAATTGTACAGAAGTCATTTACTTAACTTGTTACACACTTTTGCACGACATTGAGTAATTTGGAAATTGAAATGCCGTATTTCAACTGATTGAAATGATTGCTTTAATTTTGGACTAGCTTTGCTCGGTGTTGTAAATAATCCTGACTCGGCCGAGAGGAGTGGTGGCAGACGAAGAGCGCATGCGCACAAGACTTTAGTATTGACGAGCAAATCTCCAGTGCTGCTCTGGACTCGTTGGTGAGAGGTATAAACGCCGCTGCCACTCATCTTCAGCCACCTCCACCCCAGTATATACTTTCAAGATAATTTTTTCAAAGAGGACTTGAAAAAGCAAAGAAACGCCCTCTGACCCCCATGTCCTCCATCGGTGACAAGTTCACATCTGGAAAAATTAAAATTACTCTACGGGAATCGAGTGTAACATTTAATAACTCGATAAATGGTTTGGAGGGTCTAAATGTCACTGCTTTGTACATATAACTATGAAATACAGGTATAAAATTCTGAACGTTTCAACTTAAATAATGCATCACTAGAACATTTAAAGAAATGATCAACAAAGTAATCTAGAATTTCCAATCTTCTACACATTCTCTAAATAGAAATGAAAAACAATGTCATGATTTGGCTGAATTAAACAGTTTTTAACCGAGATCCTGATAGGGAGTTTTCTGAAGACTTTTCATTGAAGAAGTAAGCAATAAATATCAACAAATTGTAAATGTCAAAAGATTTTATTAAAAACCAGATCTCTACTTCTAGTGTTAGATTGGCGAAAGCATTATAGGCCAATCTACAGCAAGGTGCAAAATTTCATGTGGAAAAGATGGTAAATGAGTTAATTACAACATTTTAAAATCCATGAGATATATCAGTCATCACATTCCTTATCAGACAAAAAAACTTTAAGAAAAATTCAAAATCAAATTCACTGAATAAAATCTCAATTAAACTACTTCGACCAGGTAGTTATAAATTTAAAAATATCTAATTTACATCAAACCACCATCTCAAAATGGCGGACATACGCACACCCCCGATCACAGCGATGGGAGCCGCGAAGGGGATTCTTTCAGGCATCAAATCTAAGATACCGAAAAATTTACCGACGGGGCCCAGCGAAAAGCTTCAGTTTGCAAAGCACGCGCGAGGCCGCGACGGAGGGGCTCTGTCCACAGGAGGCCCTTTGGGCGACACGGGCCCGGGCCCAGCGCCCCCCATTGGGGGGCCGGGTGACATGGAAATGCAGGCCGTTAATAACGTGGACCCATACTCAGGGGTTGTAGAGGGCACATACGCGGGCCCTACTGAGGGGTACGTGGGCCCAGATGGGACGTATGTGGGCGCCACCGATGGAGGAATGGGGGGTCAGATGGGGGGCGATGGGTCGGGTATGGGCCCTGGGGGAGCAGCACCACCCCCCCTCAAGAGGGGGGAAAGCACGTGGAGCGAATCCACAGCCGGGGTGGAGGGCGGCCATGACATGATCACTGAGTGGCAGGCTGGCTGGAACGTCACCAACGCCATCCAGGTGCGAACTTTTTTATTTTACGTTGAAAATATGATGCATTTTGTTCTATTTTTCATCTCGGTCATAATGAGAAATTAGGTGTTTATTGTAATTCGATACTAGTTCGTTCAATAATTTTTTAAAATATTTTTTGGCTTTTATTTCACTGCTCACAACTAGTGACCGCAGAGAAGCAGAAGTAAATGAAACGTGCAAGTAAAATCCGTAGACTTTCAGCTCATATAGTGAACGAATAACAGCAGATTAATTACAACTTTTTTTGTTGAATCATGAGGCTACCCATTGAATCAATTAATAAATTACTACACTATGTCGCTGAAATATAAACTGATCAGTCCAGTTGTACCTAATGTGCAGGTACGGATGCAAGAGAAAATTGTTTGCTGTACGCACACTTCACGGAAATGGTGTAAAACAATTGTTCACTGTCTGTAAACGCCCATGTAGAAGCTGTGTGCGGTGGAATAACAAAAATGAAAGGGCAGTGACTTGAGACACTTCAAGATGCAGTGATTACTAGCCATCTTCGTAACATCTATTTGACAAACAATGTTCGTAAAATAAACATGGTCTCGTATGGCGTTTTCAAAACCTTAACTCTTGATGAAATTTCAATTACAATTATAAAAAGTGTTTCATCATACCCAAACAATTCATTGCCTTTTAAAATTTATCTGACATCATCCGCATCAGCTCAATTTTTCACTTCGTTTTCTTGTAACAAAAGTAAATTATTTGCGAGAGTTTGAAATAATTTTGTTTTTGCAGGGCTTGTTCATCGTTTCACTGCCATACGCAGGGCTGTTTGGCAGCTATTGGGCCATGGTAGCAAGTACTTTACCACACGTAAACATTTCAATACCTCTTTACAATAAACTGACATCTCCCTTATTATCCAATTTTTCATTTCGTCATTTTCTTGCATCCTATGTAAATTACTAACAAGAGTTAAAAATAATTGTGTTTTTGCACGGCATGTTTATCGTGCCGTATCAACTCAATTTTTCACATCTTTTGCACCTTGTACCATGTGCAAAGTACCAGCAAGAGTTGAAAATAATTGTGTTTTTGCAGGGCATGTTCATCGTGTCGCTGCCATACGCAGTGCTGCACGGCGGCTACTGGGCTATAGTGGCCATGATCGGCATCGCGTATATTTGCTGCTACACCGGCAAGATCCTCGTCGACTGCCTCTACGAGGTCGACCAAAACGGACATCTGCAGCGCGTGCGCAACAGCTACAAGGCGGTCGCCAGAGCTGTCTTCGGTAAACAGTTCGGTGGGGAGATCGTTCAGACTGCCCAGGTGAGGTCTTCGTTCAACACTGTTTCTTCTAAACCTAGATAAACTAAACTGAAACTCTGTTCCGATTTAGAACTTTCAAGATAATAATTTATAACTCTTCTTGCTTAATGCTTTCCGTATTCGAAAATAAATAGGCGAATTTAGATTGTTCAGTTGGCAGCGTCGGGATCATACTTTTTCTACCATAATCATTTTTTCTTCACTGTTTTTCTAAGAAACGTGAAGTATTAGTATGAAAGTATGATATGGAGAATTTTTCTCCGCCGTTATTCCATAGAAATTTTGGTTAGCCAATCACCGCATGTATCATAAATGATTTATTTACTTACAGCTTATCGAGCTGCTGATGACGTGCATCCTGTACGTGGTGCTTTGTGGTGATCTGATGATAGGATCCTTCCCCAACGGCCCCATTGACGCACGTAGCTGGATGGTCATCTGCGGAATGTTCCTTCTGCCGTGCGGGTACCTGCGCAACCTACATCATGTTTCCACGCTTTCTTTCTGGTGCATGGTCACCCATATCATCATCAACGTCATCATTTTCGGGTACTGCCTTGCTTGTGCTCCCAACTGGTCCTGGTCCAAAGTACGTTTTCGCATTGACTTTGTCCAGTTTCCTATTGCACTGGGAGTTATAGTGTTCAGTTACACTTCCCATATCTTCTTGCCCACCCTCGAGCACAACATGATCGACCGCTCCAAGTTCACTAACATGCTCAACTGGAGCCACGTCGCTGCGGCGACTTTCAAGTCTCTCTTCGGTTATCTTGGCTACCTGACTTGGGCAGACGACACAGAGGAAGTCATCACGAATAACTTGGAGAATCCAAGTTTCAAGGGCATCGTGAACATCATTCTGGTGACGAAAGCCCTCCTCTCGTACCCTCTCCCGTTCTACGCTGCGGTCGAGATAATCGAGAGGAGTTACTTTCGAGGGAAGCCTACGACAGTTGGTCCTAGCGCCATGGACCTCGATGGCGAGCTCAAAGTATGGGCGCTGGGATTACGAACATTGATTGTTGTCGGTACTATTTTGATGGCCATTTTCATTCCTCATTTTGCGATCCTGATGGGTCTCATCGGTTCCTTCACCGGCACAATGTTGTCTTTTATTTGGCCTTGCTATTTCCATCTGAAACTTAAAGCTGGTCAATTGGAATGGCACGACATTGCGTACAATTGGTTTGTCATATTCTTGGGCTTCTTGTTTGGAATCATAGGCATATCAACCTCTTTCTATGCCCTCGTGGAGGCCTTCCAGATCGGCCTTCCATTCTAAAAACTTGTGTACATGCGCTGTAAAAATATCTGCGCTCTTGTTGAATATTTACTGCGTTTAATATTATGCCTGTGTTTTCGATACTGTATGTGGTCTGTTTTATTGTTTGAAGGTGCAGAAATGTTAAGCATCTATGTTATGGTGTTATACGCGTGATTGACGAAACAAAGTCTTCCAATTATTATAATGTTTAGCATTAAGTGTTGGAGCACTGAACTCGTAGTCCCTTACTTGCATCATCAAACACGAATTATTAGAATTCAAGAGAATAGCAAGCCTGTACTGTCTGTAACAGAAATTACTGGTTAACGTGAGCTATTGGCTCACGATATCTGATGGCTACTAAAGAGAACGATGTTCAGTGCTCCTTTGCAACCAAGTCTTCCATTTAAACTTAAGAATAACTTTAGATACTAACGGCAACAGCACATGGTGACTGTGGGGTAGGGATGTGAAGTGAACTTGTCATGCAAGTTGACATTGGTGTTACACTTACGAATAAATTGAACAAAAAGCGACGCAATTGCGGGAAATCACACTTCAGCCCTATCTGTAAATAAGGCTCTGACTAAAATAATCTTTTAAAATATTAGAATCCTATGACACGCGTTCAAATAAAAAGCATGGAATTTACAGACATACCAATCTCAGACGAATATCACTTCAGTTCTGGCGTAAACTTAATGATCTGATGATGGTTCCACTAATTTAATAATGGCTCGACGAATTAATAATCTGATATTGGCTCGACTAATTTCACCATCAAGCTCTGCAACACGGGCACCATACGCCGCTCCAGGGGTCCTGTGGCTTATAGATATTCTATTTTTTAGTTTAAGTTAGTCTGTTTGAGACAGGAGCTGAAAATTAAAACATTTAAGAGCAGCAAACTTAATTTTGTGTCTCATGTCGCTCGTTAAATGCAGATATTTTGTGCTTAAACGTGTAGTGAGCCAACAATTACCCCCCATGGTTATCTTTCGTCAACGTAGTAATATATAAATTGAGTATACTTGTGTAGAAATGTTCTACATGCACTGTATTTTTTATAAGAAGCTTCGCTTCGAATTGATGTCAAATGACTCTAATTTTTCTTGTCACTCGAGTTTCGTCGAGGAAACAGAAATTTTTGTTACGAGCAGCACAATCGCTGCTGTTTTGCAGATCCTTACTTGGGTTAACCGCACTAACAACTCAATGGTCCACTTCGTGATTCGAAAGAAACCACCGTATAACAATGCTCGTTCGCTACCTACCGAGTCCATTCGCTGATAATTTACCCATACTTACTTATAAACTCAATCGTGCTTAAAGCCAGGAAAACTCAAACACTATAATCCTTGTAAGAATAAATGAAGAAGTTTAAAAGCGAGCATAGACTGTTCATAACATTGGACTAAGCATTGACACCTAGCAAATTTGTGCTTAGTGGTGACAGTCGGAAAAAATTGTACCAAGAATTACTGTCCTTAACATAGTGCTAAATTTGAGCAGTTTGATCTTCAAGTTCATTCCAAGTATGGACAGTGAGTAACTTCTTTGACTTTAGGCAGTTTGTAAAATTATGTAGTTGCATGGTTTGCCTCCACTGTACAGTTACCTAGTCGAACATTGTCTCTGTGTTCACCCTGGTGATTCAGTATCATTCGACATGTAACATTTTGCTGCTAGAGTTAAACCATCTTGACAAGTGTGGTTGAGCGCAACATGTCTTCCAGTTGATGTGATGATCCTATAGGTAGATTTAAAGCTGACTCTAGGCTGCAACGCATGACGAATATTGTTACCAGACAGTAAGTTTAAATGTTGTTTGGGTGATGTCATGGATTTTGAAAGTTTAGTCAGTCCCTGTTATAATAGAGACCAATAGGAAAAAGAATAGGCTTGGTCGCACTGCTTGACTAGATGTAAGAGTTTGAAAATGCTGTAGTTTTTTTCAACAACTTGTTTCATCAATAAGAAATGAAGTGCATTTTACTGTTCAATGCAAGAAGGAAACGATAAGTTAAACATTTAATAAATGGTCCCCAAACAGAGCGATGATGCATTCTTCTTCTTTCATACGAAGATGCAAGCTTTAAAAATTCTTAAATATTTTGAAGTTCTGATAAAGGACTCAACCTGGCTTCAACTTTGTTTGCTTTTTCAACACAGCAGTGTAGAGCTGAATAAAAAAGGGCTTTCAATTGAAGTTTTTGATCTATTACTGCTATGTAGTATACGCATTCGGTCGCTAGTACAGGTCATAGTGGATTAAAGATCGCACCTATTTCCTCTGGAGTTTCTGTTAGGGGGTGGATGAAATAAAGATGAAGTACTTCACATTGGATTCAAGTCTGGGATGCTTGGTAATTCTTGCTGTAATGTTTATTCGAGCTATCCAAGTATTTCATTTTTCATTTATGATCGGCAAGTTGACGTGATTAGGCTCGTAAGGGGTTAGTTTCTAAGTTGAAAGAAAACGTTCAAAAACTACCATTGCTAGATATCAGGAGGTAGATTCACTAAAATTTCAGCATTTATACGAATTTTGAAAGCTTGGCGAGGGTTATCAGCACACAGTTTTCACATCAGGCTAACGAGTTGGAGGAAACGATGTGTTTAAGCTACCCATATTTAGTATGTAAGTCTTCCTTGCAGATAGCGATGCCTAGTGCAAAACCTTATTCAATGCATTGCAAGAACCCAAGTCTTCCTCAAGTTGCAGCGAGTTTGCGATAAGAAACCAAGTCTTCCATACGTTAAGGCATGCTTAGGTCGTACGAAATCTTATGTGTGTGAATGTTTTTCATAGTTTGAGGTTACTTAGGAACTTAATTTTGTTGGGCTTAAGGTAATTAAAACGTGTCAATAAACGAAGCCTTTTAAAAATTTAGAAGCCCCTTTTAGTTCTGGGTGTTGAATACCATGGTGTCGAGCATATATTATTTCGAACATCGACATGAATACTCATCTTTGAAAATTTTCTCAAAGTAACTTTGTGGTATATTTAGTGAATATTTCTTTTCGCAAATTTTCCTGCAAATAATATCATGCTTTTCGATTCTCCTCGTTAAGTTGCTGAGTAAAATTAGTCTGAGTAAAATGAGATAATATAGAGGTAGGGTAAAAATATGAATCAATGGAATTACAAGCTCACGAATAATGAATGGTGATAAAAACACAATTAAGAAACTTTCATGAATCACACGAATATGGACAGTCTTTAATCATTTTGAATACGATATATCATATACTCAGTTTATTTTCTGAACATGTCCGCCATTCTTATTCAGACAAGGGTGAGCTATACATTTCGTTTATACTTACATACCTCTTTTGATTAAAACTGGATCTACGCTCAACTTGTTAATCTCGAATGTCATTGGTTTTTGATTCTCAATATGTCCGCCAGAGGACTTGACTAAACTTTCATCTTGGTGTGTCCCAAAGTAAAAAATCGCATACAGTCAATTCTGAAAATCAAGGAGGCCAAATAGTACCATAACCTATCGCATTGATGTCCCTCTTGAATATTTTTTTGAGTTAGTCTGTCTTTAGCCTATTCATGCGATTATGTTTTGCGGCTTATTGTATACTTACACTAAATTTGACTGAATCTGTTACGGCTGTAATTTCTTGTGCAACCTGGAAAGGGCCAGTTGATTTGTCATGTTGGTTTACGTTTTCATCACTACACTAAACTAAGATTAAGTTAAAAAACTTAAAATTTTTGTGGAGACTTGTATAGGCTAAATTTGCGGGGTGGGAAATCCCTAAAGACCCAATATTTCGTGGCTCTCGAGTGGCCGCTTAAAGATGACAATTTTAAGTTGAATGACTCATGATATCGTGGAGGAGGTGCTATTTAGATTCACATTTATTTTTTACACAAATTAATTATAATTTACTAGATTAAAGTATTCTGATATCGTGCGACCAACCTCTAGCTGGGAAGTTAGTTTCCTACGAGATGTGAATCAAGCCTCATTTGGTAGAAAGAAAATTGCAGTTTGCTTTTTAGTAAAGTATTGACATCTCAAATATTGTTTCAGAAATTAAAACTGTCAAGAAATGGTAAATCTTTGGGGCATTGTCTTGCATACTTTTTGGTAAGTTGAAAATCATGATCAACGTAGTTGAACTTTGGAAAGGTTCACACCCAGTATCATTTGATTTAAAATTTAAGACAAGGGATCATCTAAACTTTGTATTTTGTACATATGTATTTTGATTTGAAGACTTTAATGATCATCGGTAAGGCTTCTCTTCAGCTAATTCTAGTCAAAAACAAAATCATGAATTATTTGTTTATTTACTTGATCAAGATCAAAGCACAGATTAATAATATATCGATATTCACCGGAAATGGAAATTATTTCTTATTCAAATCCTAAGTTTCATCGAGGCGTCTAAAGAACTGGACTTAACAGTTGACTAAAACAATGTAGGTTCTGCCTTGCAGTAGCTTTTGTCGCTCACGAGAGTAAATGAATCTGCGCTTGCATTTTTATTGTCACTGTGCGGCTGCAAATGAATGCGTCTTGAAAGGCACCTCCCCGTAATTTATCCTTATGCTAAAGAGAATATCCCAGTACAGGAATGTTTGTACTACAGAGGGAAGTAACAGAATATAGAATATTTATTTTCGAGTAAAAAGCGGTAGACCAAGAGTGAAGTTAACGCGAATGTGCTGTTTAAGTTACTATCTAAACTCAAGGAAGTCCAACATGTTCGTGTCCATAGCACCAGCAGGAGTTAAAAATTCACACTCTCCCCTGCGTTAATGTGAATGGAAATCCAAACTCTGTTGATATTGGTAACAATGTATCTCTGATACACTTCCAATAACAGAAACAACACGAAAACAATTCTATTAATTAATGAGTTATTGCTATTTAATATCAGACGACGAGTTTCTGCAGCCCACTCTGTGTAAAAGATTCTATGTAGAGTGGAGAAGAGTCAGTAATCGTTATCTTTGCGTAAAGCGCCAGTAAATTGCGAAATATTAGGGTGACGACGGCATCTATAGAAGAGAATGTAATAATTTCGTTAAATGTAACGCTCTGTAATATAGACTAGCATGTAAGTGGTAGCTTCTTTGTAGCAATAAGTCGCTGTACAGTAGATCTTGCAGCTTCAATAAATGAGAAATTCCTGTCAAGTAAATACGTGTCGATGTCTTCTATAGAGCTTCTACTTGCAATTATCAATGTTTGTGGTTAAAATGATATAATTGGAATGCATTTTCCATGCCATTGCTGTTTAGCAATATACCATTGCACTGTGCGTATTTCTGTTAATATCATTACTTCTTTCAACATTATCATTCGCAATGATACACCAAGACAAACTTTACACTCAAAACTAAATACATGAAAAGACAAACGAAATTCATTGCTCATTATTTTTTCAAACGTGTTTGTCAAATTTCTAACTCGAATATTTCTATTGTGTTATTATAGTAGGTTTTAAAGCTCTGATTTGATTAGGAGAAAATGAAACGTCTAGAAGTATTTTTTTCTGATCGCAATGTATCATCTCGGGTAACAAATGTTCTTGAGAGGAAGAGAAAATTTCACAGTAAACTGGTAACACAAACTTAGCGTTTTCCTCAAATAAAGGCGCACGCCCAACGCGTGTTGCATGACACGCTTAGCACTCGCATGACACCTCTACGAGTGTCAAGACATCAGCGCTAGACGATGCTCATTCGGTAGGCAGCGGTATTCTCAAATAACTTTCGCCGTCGTAGTGGTATAGCTGGCTGCGTTAGCTCTTGCTCATGCTCTTGCTACGCTACGCTACGTGCTACATGTAACACGTAGCGTTGTCAGCAGTGGTGGGCACGATAACGAAAAAACGTTATCGCGATAACCGATAAATCGTTGACGAAAACCTTATCGGCGATAACCGATAATCGATAATTGGCGAAAAATTTATCGCCGATAATCGATAACCGATAAATCGATAAATCCAAAATTCCGATACTAGCGATAACGATATTGGTATTTTAAATAAA
>JACJUY010001219.1:74019-91165 GCA_014220935.1 Platorchestia sp. MABIK | reverse complement strand
TTATCGATAGTTTGGAGCCAAAAGTATCGGCGATACCGATAAATCGATAACTCGGGAAAAAAAATTATCGGATAACCGATAACCCGAAATCGTTATCGCGATAATTTATCGCGATAACGCCCAGCTATGGTTGTCAGGGCTTCTTGGAATACTTACGCTTTCAGTTGTGCTGCTACGGCGACGTAAATTGTTTGGGAATACGGCTGGACGTTGAAGATTCTTCACTTGTAGGACTATGTGGAGAAATCTGTTGCGCTACCAGCTTCTGAGTAGATATAACGCTAACTTATTCTGAATAATTTCACCTCTTATAGCCCTTCATTGGCGAGCGATGCATTCTGGTGTTAGCTCAGAGGAATGAAGAGATATCGGAGGACATCTCCTCGCACTGCTTTAATGGAAAAATCCCTCAACCTGCAACAGTCCAAGTTTCAATAAAATAAAGAACTTTTACGTTGAAAGTATAGTGAGTCGAAAAATTAAATATCTTGTCCCAGGATAAATTTAATCGCCTACCTGTCATGTATCTGGTCACTTGTGTTCATTACTGTTGATGAAACAGGTTGTCGTTAGGAAACCGTTTCTTCGCCAGAGAGTAATCATAATTCATGTCAAAAACTACTTTCACATGTGAGATAGATCAGATGTTAGTTTAAGCCTCCCTAACCGCTAACAAAAAAATCGTTCCGAAGAGAGGAAGGAGGGAGGCACCAATTAGCATGGAGATAAGGGAACGCAGAATCTATGCAGAAGGGGCATAGAAACATTAAGTTGAGAAAGAAGTGTATGAGACACGATAAATGTTGAAAAAGAAAGTAGTAGGTGCTGAAAAACAGGACAGCAGTAAACCAAAAGAAAGTGATCCTTAACATAACAAAATACATTTATTTCAACAAAAAGAAGGCCTACCTCTCAACTCGGGCCCTCACGCATTTTCCCCCTGGGAGCGCTAATTCCCATAGACACAATAGTTATATCTCCCTGAGGGGTTTCACATGAGAGTCTAAAATGATTAAAATAGAGTACTAATTGCTCAGTTTGTATATATATATTGAGTTTCAGGCAGGTATCACGAACCATGAAAGTTAGAATATTACTATTTGTGTTTTAGATGAAGGAAGTTCGGAAAAACACGTGAGACAATTTAAATTTGAATATATATTTAGAAATTACAAAATTTCTAGAATTTTTCTCATCTTTCGTTTAGGATATCTACCCAGCTAACATATTTTTTCGTTCAGGGTGGACCTAAACTTCACGTGCAAATTTAAGTTTGGGCTATCCGGGTCCCCTCCCGCTGGAGTACACTTCCATGTATTTAACGTTAACGCGGCGGATAGGGTGAGATTGAGTTGCTATTGCTTCTTTCAACAAATAAAAATTTTGTTCCACAAGGTTGACCTTGAGAAATGGAATTTGATTTCAAGGCTAATTAGTTGTTTAATTTTAGATAAGGTTGTGTATGGTTCTACGAAATTGATACCAACAACACACTTGAACAGGTTTTGAGGTAGCTTGAAAATAGGGTGGAGAATTTTATAGACAATTGTATCATAATTGTTTTCAGCGGTTTTTTAGGGCAATTGTCCACTCGCATAAAAAGAAAACCAGATAATTTCCAATAATCCAATCATTTTTATTACCACCGTTGCATGGTGAAGTGATTGTAAAAATAACGCGAAACGTTCAATGGTATAGTGATGGCGAAAATGACGTACAACATTTGATGGTGTAGTGATTATGAAAATAACGTGGAACGTTCGATGGTGTAGTAATTGTAAAGATAACGTAAGTTAGCTGAACTGCAATACTTAACATCCCTCGTCCTAGTGGCGAGTCAAATATGCCCAGGATTCAAATTTGATAAAGAATGAAATAGTTTTTTTTTTTTTTTTTTTTGAATTATTTATTCAATGAAAGAATTCCACAGGCACGGAAATTGTACCGTCTTATCAAACGAGGATATCCAGTTATAGGATATTGAAAACGCAGACAAGCAAAATAATCCATGTAATCGGGAGAGATGCCTCACATGAGCAGTGCAGACAAACCTAACAAACAACATCGAACTCTAACAATGTTTCAAGATTCCAATAAAGTTTCAAAAGAACCACAAGTAAATGACATTCAAATATGTTTTGTCCAAAGTGTTGACTCGAAGAAATAAACAGAAATACTCTTCGTCCTTCATAAGAAAATGACTAGTGATCCCAGGTCTGAAATGGTACATACTTGGTGGATTGAATGCCGATTTCGTCAGGGTTGAAGGCTGCGACAGAAAAAACGATTCAACAATACAAAAGTCACAGGAAACTTCAGTTTCACACAAGTATGAGATAATCAAGTAGTTCAGTTTCAAGTCATAGATTTTTTATTTTCTGAACGATACAAAAAATCCTTTTTCAGCTAAAAACTGTCGCACTTACAAGCGTCAGCGTTTACTTTACTGGAAGATTTTACTTCGAAAAACTTCTGTCTCCCAACAAATCTATAACTTGAGAAGAAGCACTTCGCATTGAGAAGTTTTCTCACAAGTGCGTACCTTTGTCATTAATCGGCATACTGGTGCGAAAGCACTACTACTGATCCTGAATTATATAAAATATGTTTTTGCAGATGCGTATCATCAATGTTTTCAACACCTTGTAACTATGATACGACCTCGAAAGAAATTACACAAATACATTATTCAATCAAAACCTAAAGCATACAATGAATCAAAACTTGCATACGCCTACCTCAGGTAAATTATGTAGGAAAGGTTGTCGCAAAATCAGCTCAAATTATTCTACACTTCACTGGAGGCGATTGCGCGTGAGAGGACAGCACTATGAGTCGAGAACAATGCTGAAATTTTAACGAAAAAGCGCCAGAACAACATAAGCTCATAAAAGAAAGATAGTTATAGCAAAAATGTTGATTGACAGTTATTGTAGAGAGCTGGTTGCAGCGCCAGCTGCGGCGTAAAACTTTTACGTTAAAAGCAAATTGATTTGACTGAAAACACGTGATTCTTTGCACCGTTTCCTATTTATTTGTCAAAATGTAATTCGAAAGAAATGCATCGCAAAGAACTTAGAAAGGTCACCTAGACAATTTTCCTTCAGACGTCACTCTTTCTACCCATGGATGATAATGGAGGAACAAACGAAACAATTTTACAGAATGAAGTGAACAGAAAAGCAAAGAGTAGTTTGAAAAAATCGTTTATTCCTTATCTATGGACGCCATTAGAAGAAAAAAATCAGTATAAGAGAGCAGTGAAAGGTTAGTTTGCTAGGAATATTTAATATTTTCACAAAAACATGAAATCATACTCGAAGAAAAATAATAAGGTTCAATTACTGTCACAAAGAACAGCAGAAGATTTTAGGAGCCGGCCAAGCACGAAACTCGTGGTAAATCATTTACCAATCTCTTAAAACGACAGCAATTCTCTCTGAATGTACTTCATCAAATACAAAATTATGCGTGTGACGTATAAGGCTCAACTTAATACAAAGTACTTGTAAGAACAAAATTCACACTATTCATAAATGATAATAACCGATGAAATCAACACCGCACAACACAAAACGCTGGGATATACAGTTAACACAATAACGTAAACGCTTCTTGATAAAAAAAACGTGCACCTATGAAGTCTAGAGATGCCAACACTCTCACAAGTACTCCAACCAAACCATAAATGAAAATAATAGCACTAATGACAATAGCTTTCAGTCAGCAGTCTGGCAGTGCTCATCAGCTGGGCTGAACGAGACAAAACAAGTCCCATCTGTTCATAAGAACTACGAAACACAGCTAATCAAGACTGCCACACCCTACAACTTAATACACGTCGTGAATTTTGGGAGCACTTTGAAAAAGTCATTTGAATGCACTGGAGAACGCGATTCCAAAAACTTAATACGTGCCGTGAATTTTTGGGGCACTCTGAAAAATGCTCTTCAATGCTCTGAGGAACGCATGGCCTTCTCAAATCTGCCAGAGGAACATGGAAGGGCGCCAGCAAGGAAGAATCTAATCATCAAACACAACGTCCCACAAACACGCAGAGAGCAACGAAGTTGGAACCTCATTTCTAGAACAAGATGAACGTGAACTGATTTACGAAAACGAAAAAGGTGCATCCTCGCACTAGATACTAAAATCAACAGACAGTTACAAACGTTATTCTACCCCGTCAGTTTGAAAGAATCAACGTAAAGACCGGAATTATGGGATAGAATGAAATACAACCAGTTACACTTCGCCACATTATAACGCATGTCTCAAGCGTCTGAAATGCTGATGCCCTTCCGAATCCGTTGCTTCAGAAATTCATTTTCGCATCAATGTTGATAATTACTTGTCCCTAAGCTAACCTCACGTAACTAGGATACATACCTACCTAGTCCATTGAAGCAAGCTGCCCAAATCCCAAGCAACCGTACGTACGGTATGGCCGGGTCTTAGTACGGAAATAAAAAAATTGCAGTCCATAAGCTATGGATCACACAGGCTTAATCATAGATCTTGTGAAGTGAAAACGATGAATGTATCTTGCACTATTTAATGATAAAAATAGATGTTATAACAACTTGGTAGCATTTTAAACATACATAGCACAGTAGTTTCAAACGGGCAAAATATGTAAAAATCACTTACATTGATTTCAGAGCTTGAGCAAAACTTATCTAATGCAACTAATTAAAGGTCCAAACGAGACAAAATAGGAATCTTCATTGAATCTTTGGACTACATTAAATTCTAAACCCTGTCTCCGCGTCCCTTAATTATGGAAGGTCAGCTGTGAACAATTAATCCAGAGACCAACAAGGATTTTTTTTTGAGCCATGGTGCACTGTTGCATAATTACAGATCACCATAGAAAACGAGTCATATTAACTTCAAAAAGGACATTAACATACCAGTTAATAAGACAATCAGGAGGTAATCGATTGATAATCGGAACGATCTTAAACCGTCCAAACAAAATCACGAGAAATAATAGCACACAAAAAAACCTTACATAATTTACAATACATCAACCGAACTGGACCCAACCGAACCTTGCACTCAGTGCGGCCCACACGCTGCATCTGGGAGTACGATGCTACATGCTAAGTGTTACATCGTGCTATGCACGCGTCATGAAAAACGCGTTTGTTACGCATGTGCCGTGTTACGCACGTGTCGCGTTACGTAAACATTGTGTAACTTGCATCGTGCCCACAGATGCCCACGTTCATCTTCGTAAAACATAACAGGGATTCAAAGAAATAAAAGTAATAATAATTATCGATTATGCCTTTTCGGCTTATATGTGATCAACTCATTACAGGAAGAATAGGCTTCAACTCAAATATGATCCTCAAAAACATTTCAGAAACATGAACTTCGCTCAATAGGAAACAGTAACTGGCAATTCTGCCCTCACTCTGTTGCTGCCCAACAGAAAAACATTTCCGAAAGACACCGGGTCTACGCCCATCAGGTTCACAGACTCAATGCCTCTAAAGTAGTTGACTGGAAATACGTCCTGCTCTCCACCACAAGCCAGCCAATACAAGGTCAACTAAACCTGTGACTCGTTGTGTTTGTACTCAAGCTCGCGTAAATAAGATAACATACCCTACCGAGTATGATACATTCTATACCGAGTAAGATCCATTCCCTACCGAATAGGATATGTCAAGTAGACGTACCAGATGAGCTGCACGTTAGTGAGGGCGACTTATGCCAGCACGCGCGACCATCTGCCTATCTGCGAGTCATTGTCTACAAACGCTCCTAGACTAAATCCTCTATTGTGGCCTCCACTCAAAACCTCCCGGTTGGGGAGGCCGGTCGTCGGCCCCCGCGTTCTCGTCTCCGGGAGCTGCAGCCCCATTATCTGCTGTGCCAGGGTCCACGGTCTGTGGTTCCAGCAACGTGCGCCTGCAAGTGGCAAGGAGATGGAGGTGAGTTATGCCTGCAAGTGTCAAGGAGATGGAGGTGAGTTATGCCTGCGAGTGTCAAGGAGATGGAGGTGAGTTATGCCTGCAAGTGTCAAGGAGATGGAGGTGAGTCATGCCTGCGAGTGTCAAGGAGATGGAGGTGAGTTATGCCTGCAAGTGTCGGGGAAATGGAGGTGAGTTATGCCTGCAAGTGTCAAGGAAATGGAGGCGAGTTATACAGTTGGAAAGACGCAAGAGTTCTTCTTCAAGTAGCATTTATTAAGTAAAGGCAAGAATGACAGAAATGACATCGATTATAGTTGTAACAAAGGGTCTTTACTGTAATATTTGAGAAGAGTGTCAAATATGGCATCAATAATATAAGTAGATGAAGTTGCAAGATGGGCTAGTTGAACTGATGTCAAAGTTGTGTTAGTTGTGGAAGTATGGGAAATTTAATTTCAACGACGGCTGATAACGTCACTAAACTTATCGCTACTTTGTTACATTTCCTTCAATAACATCCATGAGCGAAGTTGTATGATTTCAACAAAAAATTTTCCAATTTGAGGTCAAAGCAGAATAAGTGTCGAAATAGCTATTTTTGAGGATCAGTGGAACCTTCAAGGCTTGCAAACAGAACAGAAGTTATGTCTCAAAAACTACAGAGAAAATACTAAGCATAGCTTGAGAAAATTTCATGACAGTAACCAGTTGTTTGGGAAGGGAAGACCGTAAAATATAAAGCGAGCTACTTCCGGGATATACGACAAAAAAAATCTTAGCAAGCCTAATTTAGAAAAGAGCAGAATTTAAAACAAGGAAGACTAACAGTATAAAAACTGAATACCCGTACTGAAAAATATGCTTAAGTATCTATGGATATGGTGGAATTCTTTCCTTTGGAAAAGGCAAATAAATGCAAATTCATTAAAATGGCACATCATGCAGGAGAACTAAAAAAAGAGGAAGAAAACTCACAGAAACTCAGGTGTTTTGAGTATTCTAACACCTCCAGAGCGCTGGGGGAACACGTCCTCCAAGAAGAAATAGAGATGACCCACAGCGATGCCAAGCAGGTCCACCACCACGGAGTTGCCCAGCAGGTACGAGAAGCCGAGCAGCACCCAAGGCAAGTACGGCGCCTGCACCGTGATTATTCTTTTAGTCACAAGATCAGCTGATGAAGGCCACAGTCTATTCAGTAGATTTCAACTTTGTTGAGCGGCAAAATCAGTCAAGGAAGGATTCATAATTAATTCTTACTTGTAACCATAAGTAGCATAGTTTGGTACTGCCTTGGGTAAATATTGTACTTATTTTTCAAAGTTTATTTCAGTATGAGATGAGATCTCAATAAATTGATAACAAATTACTACCACAATTGAGTAACTCAAAACTAGAGCAGTTAAATGGATGCAGGCATAATCAATCACACCAGAACTGAAGCCATAGAAGATGAAGAATGAGAACTGCTGATACCATTGTTGCAAAAAACTGCCATCAGCATCATGACCTAAATTGCACATTGATAACAAGGTATATGGAAATAAGATCTGGACTTGCATTAAACGTGAAGCCAAAGAAGTTCATCCGGATGAAGGGGTTCCGCCTGGCCCACACGTAAACAATCATGATGGTGAAGGCTTGGCCCAGGAACAGCAGCGAGAAGAACATCGTGAACATCAGCATGCACGCTCCTCCGAACAGCTGTTCACAGGGCAATCTTTCAACTTAGATTATGCTCACAATATTAGCAGGAGAAAAAGAGACGACACCTAAATAGAAGTGTTCATACCTCATACAAAAACATTCAAAGAAATATGCAAAAGCCTCAACAAGAAAATTAAACTTTCATAATTTGAACAAAAATTTAGAATGTCAGTTCTACTAGCTTGTCTTTTCAAAAATTTGAGAGAGCTAAACATATTTTGTTTTACAGGAGGAAGTACATTTAGAAAAAATTAGTCGGCAATGCAGCTTAAGGGAAGCGAACGGTTTTTTGGGGCCCAAAACTGAAAATGCGATTATGGCTTGAAAATGCTCCTAAACCCTTCCTCTATCATGTAGAAACGTCATTTGTCCCGTGTTGGCAACCCTAACCCCCATAATTACCCCCAAATTGCCCCCCTCCCCCGCAGTTGCGCTCAGAGAGACCATCTGCGGCTCTGCTTAGCTCTGGTTGGTTGGTCCAAAGGTTTTTTCTTTGTTTGTAGACAACTGTCTATTCATTAGAGAGGTTTAGTGGTCTCTTGACCTTCTTAGTGAGTGGTTTTGTGCTTGTCCGTCCTTTAAAATGCCTAGAATATCAAATGCAGCTGTTCGCTCTGGCCGAAGATGCAATTTCAACTTTGAGGGGCAATTCCAGCTACAGTTTTTCACCTATGGAAAAAATCTTTTTTGCATTGTAATGACCAAAGTGGGTACTATAAATACCAGATGTGGTTTTTTGATAATTTGATCAGAAATTTTTTATTGCAAAATAAATTAAAAATTGAGTTTTAAAAATTCTAAATTTTGCAAAAAAAATTCTGAAGCGATATAAAAAAATGTTTCGAACATATTTAGATATGTTCATTGTTAATCGAACAAAAAAAACTAATCGCCTCTACGTGCAATATTGGCTGAGAAATTGAAATTTTAAGAAATTTGCCTCTGGGTGGGGGGAGGGGGTGGGGGAAGGGTGTGTGGGTAAATCTGAAAATTTTATTGGTTATAAATGTTTATTCAAATGTTATAAACATTCTGCGAACACCTCAGAGCTTATTTCACTCCGGAAGTATTTCTTTTCAATTTTTGAAAATTAATGGGGAAAAGCCGTTCAGGTCCCCTTGCTTTTTGCATCAAGTATTAGTGATTTATTAGTGGTAGTGACTTATCACAACTATGGAAGACTTTTCTAGAATGTTTTAGACTTATTAGTGGTGTATTAGTTTGCAGGTTTTGAAGAAAAACAATGGTGTGAACTGGGTGTCTTATACGCTCTGGTGCTCTGTAACTTTGAACGCCATTTTCTCAGAACAAGTTTTTTAGACTTTGCGGCTCAATATCTCGTACAGTTTTTCACCTATCAAAGAGATCTTTTTTGCATCGTAAAGATCAAGATGAGTACTATAAATGCTAGCTTAGGTGGTTTTGATAAATTACTTAGAAATTTTTTTATTGTCCATAGAATTACAATAATTATTTTTTTTATTCAAACATTTGTAAAAAAAATACTTTTTAGAGTAAAAACAAAGCACCTGAGCTAATAATTGTAGATATTTTCATTGTGAATCAAACAAAAAAAATTAATCGTCTCTATGTCAGATATTGGCTGAAAAATAGCAATTATGAATATTTTTTGTTTGTGGGGGGGGAGGAAGTATGGGTAAATTCCAAAAACTTTATGGGCTATAACTGTTTTTTCAAATGTTATAAACATGCTGTGAATATCCAAGAGCTTATTTCAATCCGGAAGTATTTTTTATTTATTTTTGAAAAAATTCATCGGAAAAAGCGTTCGCTTCCCTTAACACTAGCAGAAAAAGTATCACAGATATTTCTTATTAGCTTGAACTTGATGCACAATGAAGACAAGCTAAAATTTAAACATAAAATATTCACAACTTTTTCTAATTTTGCATTACTTTCAACTTACTTCACGCAGTAGGTGTTGACTCACAATAACTATCAAAAATGAACCTAAAACATGATTCTGACCTTTTAGTCATGTTATAAGCATCACAGCAAAGTGAAGAGGAACAGTTTCACGATTTCTCATATTTTCTAAGAGTTTTAACTTCATTGCAACTAACAATAGGTAGAAGTTTAGTAACAGAGAAATCAATTCCATAAGAATGCTGTGACAATATTGACTCATCTTTAGCTTTCTAGAAGCCAAGTTCCCTTGATTGAATTCAAAGAACTTGGTGTCATGAGTGCTACACACATAATTATGCCCAAACCTACTTAACCCCATAATGACCAAATTGTTTTGCTCTTAAACAAAATATCGCGGTAATTTAATTTCCCTTATTCATGAAACTCAGAAAGGCGTAGAGTTTTCATTGGAGCATTTGGAATGTAGGAATGATTCTGAAATGCCATTCGGAAAGAACAGTGGTTGATGTAGGATTAACCCAGCTATCATGAGCACAAGTTACTCAAGTTTGCCTCTAATGTCTGCTGGGCTCTTACAAAAAAAATCTTGAGCACAAAATATGGAAACATTGAATTTAAATTTTGAATGCATCAACTACTCACCATCATGAGCACAAAATCGGCAGTCCTGCCTCTGAAGGAGCCTTCTTCTAGCATTCGACAATATCGGTAAGTGAAGATCATATTTAAGACAAAATTGAAGCCTATTGGACCTAAAAATAAGAAGGTTGTCACAAGCCGCCACACCTGCAAAAAGTACAACATTAGTTCCCATTCATGCACAATCTGAGAAAAAAGTCATGGGCAATTATGAAACTCAGCACATTTCTCAAAATTTAAAATTATCTTTACTTTACATTGTACCAGGTTATGGTCTAATTGAAAGAGTTCAGTTCAATTGATGAAAAAATGGTCAACAATCAATTGTAGAAAAAAATAGCTTGGATGACTAAAGTTTGAAGCATAAGTTCACTAATGCTAGTATGGATTAATTACCTTAAAAAATCTATTCAGGGGAAAATATAGGACATTATCATGAGCAAGATAATTTGGGAATATTTCAGGCCTAACATATTATAGAACTTAAAAATAATAATGATACTCTTATATAGAATTTAAGGTGGTTACACCTTAACTCTCTGAAGTTCCACATTTCTTGGACACAAGCCTCATAGATATATTAATTGGCAGCCCTTGTCAATCACTCCTATAATGTTTATCTGCATTTAAAAAATCCTAAAAAATAATGCATCCCTTCAAAATTCCTAATGGGTCTCTTAATAAAAATTCAATATGAAAAGTCACAACAATAAAAGGTTGCTTGGTTAATTACCAATAATATTTTAGTTTCAAAATTACCAGTTTTAGAAATGTTTTGGAAGGTTCCTAAATTAACATTTCATAATTTTTTTTTCAAGTACTATAGCTACAATGACATATTTAAAAATATATCAATTGCTTTCAAAAACTTCCTCACATAAAAAAAAATTTTTAATTTTCCAACAACTTTTGTGATGTTTTACAAAATTTAGCCAAGCCACAAGTGGAACTTATGTACAAAGCAGACACTGACAGCAAATCATGCTCTCTTTAATAAAGAGTTTCAATTGAGCTCCCATTAATTCTTTCCAACCATACTAAGAATTTGGTGCACTAAACCAAATTTAGGACTATGAAGTGACTTACTTGGAAATGTTTGGTGATGAGTGTGGGATTGAAGTATAAGTTGAAAGGAGTTACTATGTCCATTTGCTGAAAAACAAAAACATGTCAGTAATGAAAACACTCAATGTAGAGCAAGTTAGTAAATTATACATGTAATGAAAGAAAACTAGATTGAATACAACAATTCTTATTGAGATCTCTACATTTTCTACAGTACTTGAAATTTTTAATCATATTTGAACTATAATTTATAAAATAGTAGAAAGATTTAAATCAGGAAAATTTATATTTATACAGAAACAAAATTGTAAATATAATATAGAATGATCAACTATTTGCAAACAAAGTGTAACAAACATAGACCTTATCAGGTTGTAACAATTTGCACCATGCAGAAACAAAGCAACAAACAGCAATATTAGCTTTGAAAAATTTTTCATTAGATAAATAATGGTCAATTATTTGCATTTTTATACTGAATACAAAATTTAGGTGTATTCAGTCATCAAAAGGACAATAATTAAATTGTCATTTGACTTAAATCTAAAATCAATATCTTGATTAATCCAGTATTTACAAATTTCTGGCTTACGTTTTCTTTCCAAAAACAATGTACTTATCCTATGCTTATAGTTAAAGCCTGATGAGGAGAGTGATTCACTAGTGCAAATGAGTCTCTCAAGAGATTCATTCATTGGCCATCATACTAACTAATTATTGTCAGTTTATTGCCTGTTAGCTCAGGTGGTCTCTCATATCCTGTAAACTGAATATCTCTTAACACAACAGATTGCCAGCAAATAGTATCTTAGAATAATTTATTCATTTTGACTAAAATTTATTCCAATTGGAAAAAAATGAAATGGATATATTTATGTACTTTGTGGGTATTTATAAATAGGTTTTGATAGATGCATTACAGCATGCTTGATAATAATACAATATGAATATAGGTTTATATCAAACAGATCTTTCTATATTTTAGGAATAAACAAATTTATAAGCTTCTATGGACCTTAAATTCCACTCACCACAAGAAGCGTGGTGATAATGCAAGCTGAAGTGTAGACCCGAGTTACAGGAGGCATCTCCAAAAACTCTCTTTGCAGGGACCATTGAGCCATTGCTGCTACACTTCAATTTTTAATAGAGAAAAAATTTTCTGACAAATGATTAAAAAGATTCTTCCAGTATAGCCATCTACATTCAGTAGTTGTTCATAGAAAGGTGTAATGATTTTCATTTACAGTTAAAAATTACCTGCAAATGGAAGAAAAGATTATTATTTTTGTAGTTTCACAAACCACATCACACATGGATATTATTAAATGAAAGTTCAGATCTGAAATCAATTTAGTTCTACCATCCTTATTAAATTTCAGCTATCAAGAACAGCTCAATCTTAAATCATTTTAGAATTAATAGACATGTCTAGAGAAAGAGTAGCTTAGTAGTTCAAAGGGCTGATACCAATTGGTTTAGTCAAAACCAATTTAATTAAAGAATAACAAATGTTGAGGGTTGTGTCATTTTAATCAAATTTATCCTTTAAAAAATGACACTTGGCTAACACCAGAACTTTCTTATTCACTTATAAAATGAAGAGATGTTTCCACTAGCATAGCAATATCTGATAATAAATGAGCTAAAATTAAAAAAAGGATCAAATTAGAAAATTAGTAGAACAAGAAGTTTCATTAGCTTTCGTTGGCTTCCATGTCATGCTAAATCCCTTATTGTTAAAGACATACTCTGAAGGCATGAATATGATGAGGTAGCAACAGTGTGACATCACACACTTTGACCCATTCACCGGTGACGTTTCTTTAACAAAGACAAAATCACAAACGCTGACGTTGTTTAGGTGTAGTTTGCAGAAGAAACGATCCGTACCAGCAGAAATATCAAGTTTTACTGCTAGTTTCGTGTGTAATTGCTGCGTAAACACTTTCTAACAATGTAAAACGGAAGCACTTCTTTGATATCATTTTAAAATCCTATTACATTCTGTTGATGTTTTCTATTTTATTATGAATTTTATTTCGGAAATGTCTATCATTATTTTCGTCAATGCGAAAGCGGCTAGGTAATTAAGTAAGGACGGCGGGTTAAACTGGAGTTCAATATTCAACTCATATAACAGTTAATTTTAGAGAGCAATTTTTAAATGACGAACTTTATAAATATATCACTTTTATTTAGTTTTCACTTAACCATTGTAGAAATTGAGTTAGTGACAGCTGATTGAACAGCAGCAATTGGAAAATCCCCTCGTTGACACCGGTGGGTCACGTCACGCATAAAGTGTTGAGGCACGCACTTTAAATAAATATGCAATAGTTAACCAATGAGTTAAAATTAAAATTAGTTCAGTTTCCATATCTGTATTATTGTTAGAATAATTAATTTTTTGCTATCACATTCCATATTTGAAGCGAGTGCATCAATGGTTGTTGTAATTTAAGTAAATTTTTCTTAATAAGTTTGTTGAGAATCATTGGTGAAGGTGATATTTAATCGCAATACATAACCATGTACATCGAAAAGGACACCATTGTACAAGCTCATTCTACGAATTAAAGTCAGGAATGCTTGTTCATTTCTTAGCCAGTTGCTATGGTGACGAAACGGAAACAGTATTTTCAGTCAACTGAAAGTCCTAAGACGAAGCAGTGCCTCTAAGTAATTTTCGTAATTGAAATTATAATAAACAAATAAGTGATAGTGCTGATGTTTGATAAGAGAGAGCGAAACGAACCGATATGATGCTTCATTGACTGCACATTCGTTGCTGAGTTGCACCACAGGCTAGGCTATTACAACAAAACAATTAAAAAGAAACAAATTTTGCTGAGAACGTATCTAAAAAAATACTTAAAAATGTTCATTTACTTAAGTAAAAAGGTAATAATGCGTTTTTTGATTCTCTTACTTCTCATGTACCACGAAGAGATTCTAGACAATTTTTTAGGACATAATCTTCTAATTCCGTTGTCATTTTTAAAATAATTCTAGAGTCATCAGGTTAATTATAAATCAAATAGTATAGGTAGAACGTGGTATAAGGTAATATTCGTGAGTAAATTTTATTGAGGACAAAGAGATACACAACATTGAGCATTAACACTTTGACTGCGGCAGGTATAACTGAAGTTTAATATTAAACTCAAATTCATAGTTAATTGTTGTGAGCCATTTGAAAACGGCAAACAATAACTGGATCGTGCCTTCATTTCACTTTGATTACGTATTTGTGAAAATTGAGTTTGTGACTACTGGTCGGTCAGCAGTATTATGAAAATCCCCTCCGTGGCCACTGGTGGCTCATGTGGCAGTCCAAGTGTTAAAATTGAGCATTAGTGTATATCGTACACCCGGGTAATTCCTGATCAAAAAATGGCAACCATTCAGGGTATTTGTGATCAAAATGCAGTCGACGCCCATTGCAATACCATTTTTGCTAGATTGATAAAGCTTCAACAATATTCGGTTATATTGTACAATTCATTAACTTTTTAAATAGTGATTCTGCACTAGATAGTCTTTTGAATCAAACGTGATGTTCTATGAATAGATGAATTTGCAGCGAGAGATTTAAAATTTTTGCATTCCATTCTGTTCCTCAACGAAGCATTTCAAATAGACATTCATATTTCATGGCTCAAAATAGCCTCACCACACATAAACTTTGCTTTGCCTTCCATTCTGTTCTTCTACGGTGCGTTTCAAGCACACTACTAATCATTCTCAAGACATGAGATATTCATACAATAAAATGATGGTTCTCCGTGCCTCCAGATCGCCATCCCAAACAACGTGAGGCTGCGGTGCGTTGGCTGGAACAAGGAGCAGGGCTACATCGCATGTGGGGGCGACGATGGGTTGCTCAAAGTTCTCAAACTCGAGGCAGGTAAGGGCTGCTCTTCAAGCACATTTAATTACGGTGCACAAAAAAATGTTACAGTCCAACAGAGTTTTGACGAATTCTTACTAGATATTTAATGCTCTACTTGAGGACCATGGAAAAAATTGTTTTTTATTGATTTATTTTTGACTCGTCAGAAATTCATCATTGTATCTATTTGTATTCATTTGTATCTACTAATCAGCCGAATCGCAGTCTGATAGGTTGATCTTGGTTCTGAAAACGTTATTATATATCATTAACATCCCATATATGGTGGGCTACAAAAACCCAAACTCAAATATTTAATAGTAATAGCTCAGCTATTCGTTTGATAACCTCCACACTGTCTCAATTCATTAAAGAAGTGTGTCAGAATATGTCGATTGCCGAGTTCTTGCCGTTTAATACGATTATTTGCATGAAAGTTTGTACCATCGTGCTCGATTGCCGAGTGATTGTCATTTAATATCAGAGTTTGGGTGAAAGTTTAAAATATCGAGCTTATATGAAATTTTCCGAGTTTAAATGAAAGTTAATAATATCGTGTTTTTAGGCGGTTCTATATTTTGCACTACAATGAATGGCACACTATTGCAGCAAGTGGCACAGGTAAGGACGGCAGCAAAGCTCTGGGTCTGGCGGCACCGTCAACGCTGTCCATGAACCAGGCACTGGAGGGACACTCGGGTCAGATCCAGGTCGTGGTCTGGAACAGCGCCCACCAGAAGCTCACCTCCTCCGACAGTTCAGGCCTCATCATTGTCTGGATGCTCTACAAGGTACGTGTTTCGCTCAGCTATATACTTAATTGTGTATATGAGATATATTTGATATATTCTAAATAAAAAATTTGTGACACATAATGAATATATATTGTATATTTATTATGTAGTAGACAAAAAGGCTGTTTTAGACTTAAATGCGGTTTGTATATCAATTTAAAATCTTTATGATGAAACACATTTAATTTCTCAATTATGTATTTAATCCCTGGCATGGCGGTTGTCCACGTATTGGGGTTTGTCTATCAATTGTAGACTTCTATGCTTAAAAATATTCAAAATCGAATTGGTTGTCATGCATTTCATGTACCAACTCTTTTTGTAAATGAACGGTTTTTTCTATATTTCTTTGTTTGTATGCACAGCTCACACGATGGTTGGGCGTTTCCTATGTAAATATTTTTCAATTATTTACAGCATCATCATTTATGTGGATTGGAAATTGTAATAGCATTTGCGGTATTTTTTTCGAAATTCTATTTGTAGTATAATATATAATTTATTGATTCTGTATTTGCTGAATCGCGTAGTGAAAAGTATTGCTCGTAAATGGGGACCAAACTGGCCTGTTTTTGGAAGTCGACATAAACTTTAACACGTTCACCGCGTTTCTGCGGTTGTTAACTGTTCGTTTGGATAGGTGGCTAGAAGCACAATAAGAGAATCGATTTTACAGCTCGAATTCATCTGTATACTTCGAAACAAATGTAAAAAATACAATTGTACGATAACATTTAATCTCGTATGATAACAGTTACTTTTCAAAAATGTCGCAAAACAGATGAAATGTTCATTCATTTACACCGGTACGTGAACGAGCAATTTACTTATTGGTACACATATGGCCCAATACGCGGGGAACGCGTTAAAAACGAAAACTAAAGTAAAAGGTAATTCTTTTTACTAGCAAACGGTTCGTAATCTTTGGTTCCATCCTCAGAACTGAAACATTAAATTGATCCATAATATTTTATCGGGTAATAACTTATAAACGAATAAAACAAAAATAAATTTTACTAATATTTGAGATCAACGAATAGGTGTACATAATAGTAAAAAAAATTCTCTCTTTTAAAATCCGTACACGCACCTGACAGTAACATACAGGGTGTTTCAAAAATACACGGCATAATTTCAGGTATGTATTTCCCACATGTAGACAATCAAAATAGTTCATTACAACATATGTCCGGAAATGCTTCATTTCCGAGTTATGGCCTTCACAACAT
>JACJUY010001219.1:33531-73339 GCA_014220935.1 Platorchestia sp. MABIK | reverse complement strand
TGTTGTGAAGGCCATAACTCGGAAATGAAGCATTTCCGGACATATGTTGTAATGAACTATTTTGATTGTCTACATGTGGGAAATACATACCTGAAATTATGCCGTGTATTTTTGAAACACCCTGTATATCGACGTATCTATGCACACTATACATGCCTTTATCTAATTTTACTCTAATACATGTTTAAATTTTCCTGTTGATAATAAAGTCCGTTGTAGCCTCCTCTCGTGCACCTTTATCACTGAGAACATTTTGCACGAGGATTTTCACACAGTTGTGGAACTTCACTACAGTTTAAACTAATACAACTGCTCTTCTACTTCCTTCTGCACCCATTTCTTAACAAACCCTTACCTACCTCAATACTTCAATCCAACCTACCTTAATTCAACCCCTAACCTACCTACTTATTTGCCTTCCTACCCCCCTACCTATCTCTTTATCCAAATCTCTGACTCTACCTTCCTACCTAACTCCCCACATACCTACTTCCCTATCTACTCAGCCTATCTTCCTTCCAACGCTTTCCTGAACATACCCACCTACTGATGCCTACGTTTGGACTTCCCTACCTATACTGCTTGTTCATTACCTACCTAGCAATTCAACCAAAGAAAAACGTCTCCGTTAACTCCACAGGGCTCCTGGTACGAAGAAATGATCAACAACAGGAACAGGTCGGTGGTGCGGGGCATGGCTTGGAACAGCGACGGTCAGAAGATCTGCATAGTGTACGAGGACGGTGAGGCATCGGGGTAATCGGGTAATATTCCTAGTTTATGGCTGTGTTTGTTCCTAATTTTTATGTGTCCTTATGTTATGAGAAACTGTTATTTTGATACTTTTGCTGCATTTTATTCAAAACTCAGGATGGTCATAGGCAGTGGCGCAGCCAGCCGAGAATTTCGGGCGGAGGGGGGTTAGCCAGACATTAATTATCAGCAGTCTTTTTATTCTTTTACTTGAAACGGCGACTGAAACTGGCCCTCAGCTCAACATTTTGGTGCATGCCCTCCGTTGCCCATCGTGCTCATGTGAAACGTGAGAAAATCCTCAACTTCTTTCGAAATAGTAATCTAATTTCGGTCGTCCAGACTGATATTTTTGTGTTTAATCTAGGCGGCCATACTTGGATGCATTGTTTCCAATTATAAACCGTTTACTTCTTCATTCATTCATTAAGGTTTTTAATTATATGTGGCGTGCATCAAAGCACGCAGCACAGTTGAATTAAAAACTGACAGGCGTTAAATATTTGAAGTTGCGGCAAATTTATGTGCCAACTTTACTGATTCGAGGTCTTGTTTATTCGCCACCTGTGTACACTGAATGGCATCTGGTCGTCAGGAGCGGTGATCGTGGGTAGCGTGGACGGCAACAGAATCTGGGGCAAGGAACTCAAGGGGCAGCAACTGACTGGAGTCGAGTGGTCTCCTGACTCTAACTTGCTCCTCTTCTCCCACACAAACGGAGAAATTCACGTCTATGACAACGCTGGCAACTTCGTCGTGAGTGCCATTTAGAGCGTCGCTGCTGGACTACCATGATGGTGGTGGTCTACCATGATGGTGGTGGACTACCATGATGGTGGTGGACTACCATAATGGCAGTGGGCTACCATGATAACTACCATAATGGTGGTGGACTACCATGATGGTGTTCCCAGTCTAACTTTTTCGCCGCCTACATGCATGTTTTTCGCCGCCTAAGCTATTTAATCGCTTAAATCGCTCAGGTGGCGAAAAATATGCGTGCAGGCGGCGAAAAAGTTAGACTGGGTTGGACTACAAGTGGTCACCAGTACATAAGTGCAGTACAAGACATGAGTGATGGTATCATCATGTACGCTCTGCACGGCTGGTAGTAGTGTCACCAATGCAGGACATAGCCGTCTAATCTGCTCATATTTAAACTACAAACAGCCATTGCTTCGTGGAGAAGCACCCATCCCTGGACTTTTAAATTCTCCTTCGCCTGTTTTAAATTTTTCTGCAAGTGCGAGGCTGTCGTGCCACTAATATTGAGATACCTCCTTATTTAACCAGCTAGCCATATACCGCTTATCTTCACTATGTACGAGAGTAATCATTTAAAATATCAAAGTGAACGCCCGGAAATGTATTTGCCAGATATGATTGACAGAGATTCCAAATTTACCATACGTGATCAACGACTTTAATCAAGATAGTATGACAAATGATCGCTAGCACATATGTGAAGTCAAACAAGGAGTCACTAGTACATTTGTGCAGCCAGACAAGTATAACCAGTACATTTGTGCAGTCAGACAATTGGTTACCAGTCCATTGATGCAGTTAGACAATTGGTCACCTGTAAATTTATGCAGTCAGATAAATGGTCACCAGTCCATTTATGCATTCAGACAAGTTGTCACCAGTCCATTTAGGCATTCAGACAAATGATCACAAGTAAATTTGTGCAGTCAGACAAATGGTCACCAGTAAATTTATGTATTCAGACAATTGGTCACCTGTACATTTATGCAGTCAGACAAATGGTCACCAGTAAATTTATGCATTCAGACAATTGGTCACCTGTACATTTAGGCAGTCAGACAAATGGTCACCGGTTCATTCGCGCAGAGTCGGGTACAGGTGCAGTGCCTGGGCACGAGCGTGGGGTCGGGCGCGATGGTGGTGGGGCTGTCGTGGTACCACGGCCAGTACGGCCACGTCGAGCCTGACTGCCCCGTCCTCGCTATCTGCTATGACAACGGCCGCATGCAGCTCATGAGGAACGAGGGCGATGACAGTGAGGCGTACTTCGTGTCATTATTTACTCTAATGAACACGTTAAGCTGTTGTTTACCAACTAAAAAGCTTTCCTGTGTACACATTAAAATGTTTCAAATACCAATTATGTCTTTTGAATCATCTTGACTTGAAGTCAAGTATTTTTCTTTTCATTTTCGTCTTTTCTTGTAGAAACGAGGCTCCATCTACCTTATAAAATTATTGACGCTACGTAATGAATACGTTAGGATGTATTGAGAAACGAGGGTGATACGAGTGAAGCAACTTCGACATCGTGAAGTTATTAACGCTATGTAATGAATATATAAGGCTTTTGTGGAGAACGATGGAGTGGGAATTTATCTACCGTGTGGATGATAATTATGGTAGCATAACGAATGCGTTAGATGTTAAGCTGCAGTGAACACAGTAGGCTATTGTGAGGAACGAGATCGAAGGCAGTGGTCCTTCATCCCACTAAACTCCACGTATTTTTCTACTCTTTTCAGTGCCTATTTTAATCGACACTGGAATGACGGTGGTGTCGGCAGTATGGAACCACAACGGCAGTGTCATAGCCGTAGCAGGGCGGCTGCAGTTAGCTGCAGCTGCCGATAAGGATTGCAATGTGGTGCAGTTTTACACGCCTTTCGGGGAGGTGAGTCTGGTTGCCTTGTAAATCAATGCTTTACCTAGTTGGCTCGCTTGAGAACGGAAATCCAATCCATTTTTAACAGATTTAACTCCACATCCACTGTATTCTTTGTCGTTTAATTCGCTGTAGTTTTGCATTTTCATTATGCACTTTACAATAAATTAAAGAGACTTGGAAAATTTATGTGAGTTCCGTGATAAAAGTAAATTGATGCTGAACTCATGTTCCTTACGTGTCTGCATCGGCTAGCTAGCGTAGCACTTCTACGAATTCATTTGAGTGCCCAGCACAAAAAAGACCAATGTTTTTTTACTTATGGTGGGATTTCAATACGAATGAAATATCTACAGAGCCAGAGTTAACGACGAGCTCTCGATTTTTCACCAATTTAAATAATCGTAACTGGGGAGCCCGGCAGCATAAGTTTTTTAGATAAACTTACTCTGTCGGAAGTACCGCTACAACGATCCAAATAAGTTGAAAATCCGACCATAGAAGAGCATGATAGCGTCGGTCCAGAAATAATGTTGCTTTCTGAGACGTTGGAAAAGGAAACGTGGTACCCACAAATGGAAAACAGATACGAATTTATAAATTAGAAAGCATAAGATCTTGCTTATTGATTGGCTGTATGATTTATGCTAAAAGAGTCTAATGAAAATGAAACGCTATCTCCAGTTGCGTTTCGACTCCTTGGAAGTTCATCATCTCGATATATTGAAGTTTACTCGGGAAAAAGTTGGCTGATTTTGGTTGTTTTTGCAAGAAGCGCGTTCAAAGCTGATTGAAGTGAAAATTTTGTAAATTGAATTGGAAGATTTGGCTTGGGTATAAAAACGATGAATACCATGATTTACACATACACATTGATAGCTAGAAAATAATTCTAATTTTATACGTGCATATAAAACCATTCATTTCATTTCGCTGACACGCTGAACGTTTCAGGCACCACCATTTCAACTTTCACTTCAAAAGTCAAGATTCAACAACTGCATCACAAATACTCGTATGAGAATTTACCCAAATGCTATACGATGTGACAAATCAAAAAGAATCTAAACGAATTCAAATGTTACCCATGTACCATATGAAATCCTACGGCCAAGTATATTTTTACGACCAAGATTTCAAAAAGTACTCATTGTGTTTTTTTTTAATTTTAAGAAGTGACATACAAATTTGCCTTTATTTGAAGACACTGCAAGGCATAATTTTTGGATTATGCGATGCTCCTCGAATGAAAGAAAAGAAAAGAAAAACAGTTCATTTCCAATAAAGTTCAAACATGAAATGTTGAAACATTGGTTTTTAAAATGCCCTAACATTAACATCCTTGATTGATAATAACACATTGGTATCGTAATACTCAAGTAAAATGTTGAAACAAAAAATGATTGACAAAAAGCGCAACAAAAATGAGTTCCCTTCGTTGCGTAATCTGATTTTGACAGTGCGTTTAAATGTAAGTAAATATGAGAAAACAATCCTCGTAACGCTGAGTTGAAAAATGCATTCATTTGTGCTCACTTATTTCGAAATAAAAGCGAAAATTGCACTCAAATGCCTTAACTTAGAGATCCTAAATTGCTATTCAAACATGGTTATCGTAATGCGTATGTTAATTGTTGAAACAATTGATTCGGATCCTTAATTGTTATTCATACATGGTTATCGTAATACCCATATTAATTGTCGAAATATGATTCGGAGAAAAGCACGAGAAAAAAATACGTTCCTCCTCTTTGCGGTATTTGGATTTCGGTAATGCATTTAAATGCAAGTGACTAAGAAAACGTAATCCATGTGACGCATTGCTGAAAATCCTCTCGTTAGTACGTACTTCATTGAAATATGAGCATACGAACATAGGAACTAGTGATCCGAGCATGGGGGATTGATGTTAAAAGTATATGGGCAGATTTTAGTAATTTTGGGTCTAAAACTATGAGGTCGTAATACGTATGTAGGTTAATTGTTGAAACACATGGTTGGGAGAAAAGCGGGAAAAAAATGCGTTTCCTTCGTTGCATTGGTCTTATTTTGACAATACATTTTATTACAAGTGATCAAGAAAACATTATCCATGTGATGCATTGTTGAAAACGCTCTCGTTAATGCACTCCCATATTGAAATTTCAGCTTTCGAACATAGGAACTAGTGAAATAAGGGATTAAGGTTGAAAGTATAACGGGTAGATCCAAATTAAGTTTCGTCTTAGACTGTGAGGTTGACATTAGAGGCAATTTAACACTGTTTCGTATCAACTAGTAATCTAAATAACCGGCTCGGATATAATGGAATATTTTCCAATAACACAAAAATTATATTTCCTAGGTTGATAACATTGGCACAAAAGAGTTCACCGGATTCAAATACATGAGAAGGATGGTTGTTCAATGCTAACCATAACATTTGCAGCATTGCTGGGACAAAACGAGAAAATCGAAACAACCTAAAATAGTGGGGTCAAAATTTACTCAAAGAGTGTAAGGAACGACACATTGTCACGCAGGATTAACAAGAGCATTCAAGGACAGGAATATTATAAATTATATATACACACACACATATCTGTTAATATTTCAATAAAAGAAAACCCAATCCTCACCAATGAAATTTATCTGTACTTCTAGCCTGAATATTTGAGTATAAAGTTAGCATGTGTTTTTATAAAATTATGCTAAAATATCTTATTGATACTAATTCGTAGCCTATCGATGAGACATGTCGGGCATAACCTATGTAGAATTACGCTCAAATATCCTATTGATACCAATTCGTAACCTGTTTTTGAGACATGCCATGTGTGATCTCCATAGAATTACGCGCTTCAAATATCCTATTGATACCAATTCCTAACCTATTTTTGAGACATGCCATGTATGATCTCCATAGAATTACGCTTCAAATATCCTTTTGATTCAAATCCGTAATCTACTGTTGAGACGCTTTACATTTGACGTCGGCAGCATATGCGCACGCTGAAGGTGCCTGGTCAAGAGCTCACTGGCTGCTCGTGGGAGGGGAGTTCTTTGCGGATCGCCCTCGCCGTTGACGCCTTCATCTACTTTGCGAACATCAGGCCGGACTACCGCTGGTGCTACTTCACGAACACCGTCGTCTACACCTACACCAGACCTGACCGCGCCGAGACTTGTGTCACTTTCTGGGACACCGCCAACAATGAGGTTTGTTAGGCACTTGCAAGCTGGCCGGATTTGCCTTTTACCGATCAGAATGCTAAAGTTTGGGCTTCTTTCGAATGAAATTTAACCATGAAGACAGTTCAGGAAGTGATTGATTGCAATGATGGAAGTTGTACGCAGTTGCGTGAGTGTGTGATTACGATAATGCAGATGGTGCTTCCAAAACACCGTCATTATTGAAGAATACATTACAGCATGATTTATTATCTGAGAGTAAATGTCATAAGCGTTTCCATACCACTCAGGCTATATACAATAAATGTTGATAAATAGGTCGAAGACAAAATAACTATGATTTGAAGAAGGATCAAAGTTATCCAACTGATGATTGGTTAAAAACAATAACTTCACAAATAACCCGCTTACACTTGAAAATTGAAATTGAAAAAGAAACTAAATTGAAGAATTTAAAAAATTCATTCGTCTTAAATAAAATCATTGGTAGATAAAGATCTAAGAATGAAATTAATATTTAGTTGTCGTTGATAATAGCATTGTAGGAAAGAAACAAAAATCTCCTGCATGACATTGTAGCAGAACGGGAAGAAACTCTAAAGGGAACCACGGAAAATAATTTTGCCATTGCAAGTTTCTAGTTTATGATTATAAAAATTAGGTGCATCCAACGGATTAGTGACAACTCATTTAATTAGAAAACCCCAGCGTCTAAGCTGTCTAAATTTATGGTCTAATGAGATCAGACTTTTCTTCGTATTGCGAAAACTAAAGCAACGTGGTCAGCGTAGAACTATCTACATAGTCTCTACTCGTACGTAGCTGGCGATGAAGTTGGAAGGAAACGATAAAGTTTGGAATCTATAAGTGTTGTACATCTACTTCTGTTGCAAGGCACCATGCATCGCATAAGAAAGATGCCGAACAAACTTATTTTTAGCAAGATAACTAAAGTTCGAGTAGGCCATTGCTGACTTTCAAGAAATGCATGTGTTGTTTTCATTTCTTGGACATGCCTGAAAAAATGCATGTAGCGAACGCCCGTTGTTATTAACTTGAAGGCTTTTGCATTACATCCAGCGATTACAGTAAAAGATTTCATTTTGAGTTGCACCGTAGAGTATGTTTAATTTCATGATTGGGGAAGAGTTATCTGTCGTGAAAGGCAGATTTTATTTCGAGTTACACCCTACAGAGTACATTCTTTCATTTCATGATTGCGGAAGAGTTGTCCGTCATAAGCAAAAGATTTTATTTTGGCTTGCGCCCTAGAGTATATTCTTTCATTTCATGATTGCGGAAGGGTTGTTTGTGGTGAGCAGCACTACGTGAAGTACATCAAGTACCTCATGGGAATGGTGGCCTCCAACGACCACTGCGTGTTGTCCGTGCGCACCGACGACGGATCCGGTCAGTTCGGCCTGATCATCTGCAACGCCATCGGAACTCCTGTCGACAGTGAGTAGGCTTGAATCTCGGGATATGTCATGAGAATGCAGGGATATGTAATAAATGTTATCTCTGCATTCTTGCTAATGCTATCCCTGCATTCTTGGAATGTTATGCGAATGCAGGGATATGTATGAGGGAAAGGGAATCATAAAGAACGAATGCACTTTTTAAAAAGATGGTTCACAATCGATGAAAGCGCATTCAAGTCAATATTCGTGATGTGATGCTTAAGTAAATTGGCATCTGATAAAGAAAATTCAGCCATGATCCACAGCTGTGCGGCCTAGAAATCTGAAAGCTTTTACTCGACTAGCAGTCTATGTAGTTGATACCCGTGAAATTATGGTCGAACAATTAAATGACTTCTCAAAACGAGGGAATTTAAGCGATGCTTCACAATTGTTTGACTTGAGACAAATTTTAAAAATTTTGCTTGCAGGCAAATACATCGATATCGAGCCCCTACATGTGGCCATGACCGCCAACTACGTCTTTGCAGCGTCCAAAGACAACTTCTACATGTGGCAGTTCAAGGCCCCTCAGTCGCATTCTTCTGTGGCTGTAGCGGGTGAGTGGCGGAGTAGCGTCGAGATGGGCACTCGGCGCGACCTCTTCCCTACTCCAATCGTGGAGTCTATCACACCAATTCACTAAACTGAGCTAAAGATTTCAACTCTCGGCATGAACTCACTGTAATTCAAAACTATTTAAGAGGTCTATCACATGGTTAAGAAATGCAAATTAGTGGATCTGGACAAGTGCTGGGTGAGGTATCTTTCATGCTCCAATCATGGAGCCTGATACGATAATTTACCAAACCAAGCTGAAGATTTCAACTCTCGGCATAAACTCATAATGATTCAAACCTATTCGAAAAGTTTAGTACACGTTCAGGCATATTAGCGAATCATCATCTGGACCAGCGCCGAGTGAGGTCTCTTCCATGTTTCATTTTGAAATCGAACGTGCGAATTAACTGTGCTGAACTGAAAGTTTCAATGCTCTGCATAAACTCGCTGCAATTCAGAACTATGCGAAAAAAAAACAGTTTATTTCCAATTAAGATGGTACAAAAAGGTAACACATCATTGATGTTTAAAATATCTTAAATTAAATACACTTAGATGATACACACACATGAGTATTGTAATACACATGTCACTAGTCGAAAAGAAATTTTTGAGGGCAATGTACTCCTAATGTCGCTTAATCTACATTTGATGATACATGTAATTTTAATTATAAGAGACAACACAATTTCATTGACGATGCATTTTCATTGTGGGGTAAAAACACTTTGACAGTTTACATGTGGCGGAGCAGGGTTAGAATGCAGAGAAGTCTTGCAGATGTTTAGGATAAAAGTGCTAGATAAAAAAATATTGTGGATATTACAGAGAATAAGTTTCCCATACGATGCCGTAGAAGTCCCTGAAATTTTTGGGCCCACAAGTTGTCATATTTCAGTCTGTCCATTGCAGTAGCTCGATATAACGACTCTACTGTTGTATCCCACGTGCAAAAACAATTGTATTTCAGTGTATCTATTGCAACAGCGGCAAATAATGATTCTACTGTTGTAACCCTAGTGCGAATAAATTATTTAAGCCGCTCAGCGTGTTGAGCCCGAAGTGAAGTGGCTTGCATGTATTGGGCAGGTTCTGCAAAAGCTGACCGTGCTGAGAAGATGTACCACGTCGACGACTCTCCTTCTGGGTCAGATAACAACATGAGAGAGGGAGAAATGCTGTATGAGGTCAGCTTCCCAAATTTACAGAATTTACACGCTCTATTGTGATATTGTTAATACATATACCTTTAGTTTTAGGACTTATTTTATGGGCCTGAAAATTAAGTCTCGACTTACGGAGAAAAATAGTTCGTTCACAGAAACAGTCGATAGATTTGAATTCTTCACGTTACCTGCATTCATTGACATTTATTATGGTGTTGCCTAATAGAGGAAATATGACCAAAGTTTTATTACAAATGTTTAGTCTATTTTAAACAACCGACTTCTTCAGAGGTGAGCACTCTGACCTGCTAGGTGCAGTGCCAATGTAGAAGGCATCGGCTCTGGTCAGCATGAAGATCTCTCGGGCAACCGAAATACATCAGTAAAGAAATTTTCATCAATGAAAAAACTCGACATTTTCATTTAAATAAAAACCAAAATTTGACAACTTCCGTCACATGATGTGTAATTTGGCTAACCTGAAGCTCGTTCGATGTTCTGAATGTCGTTTACAGCCAAATCACGTGCAAGAATGACCAAATTCCTCAACTTTCGTCAAAATAAGTGCAATTTGGCAAACCTGAAGCTCGTTGCAGGCCACAAGCGACCCGGTGTGCTGCGCATGCGCAAGCAAGAGACTGCTGCTGCTGGGGCGGGAGTCCGGCATGGTGCAGGTGTACGCGCTGCCTAGGGTGGCCCTCACAGCACGCTACACCTTGCAGTGTCGCCCCCACCGACTGGCACTTAACTCCGACTCCACGTGAGCTGCCATTCCTTCCTTCTTTCTTTGGCTTGTTCCTTCTTTCATTGGTTTGTTCCTTCTTTCTTTGGTTTGTTCCTTCTTTGGTTTGTAAATGCATCTCGAGGGTCAATTGGGGGTGTTGACACCGACTTGGATTCAACTCCGACTCCACGTAAGATGCTTTTCTTCTTTGGTTTTTAAACGCACCTAGAAGGTCAATAGGGGTGACCTACACCAACTAGTACTTTTTACTCCAACTCCATCTGAGCTGCCATTCTTTCCATAATTCTTTGGTTTAAAACGCACCGGACAGAACTATTCGAGATTTCTAGCACACGATTAGGACAAGAGTGCTAGATCGAATAATATTGTGTACATTACATTGAATAAGGTTCCCATAGGAAGCCTTAGAAATCACTGAACCCATTCGAGCTCGAAATTAAATCGTGGGTCAATTGGTAGTGAATGGGGCTAGTGTCCGTGGAATTCTTCTATTGCGTTTGTATTTTATTCATGCATTGTTTTTATTTCCTTCTATTTATTATTCTGCTTCATTACCTTTTCTTCTAATCTGTATTACCTTGGTTTACGTTTTATTGCACATTCCAATTATTTCTGTTATTCTATAATTTGCTGTTTTAACTTCGAAATCTTGGAATACTCGATTGCTCTGTTCTCGCTAGACATGAATGGGCATGATGAAGATTACTGATGACTGTAAACGCGGCCTTTCCGATGTGGTAGCGTCAAGTACGAAACTAGAACTTATTAACGTTATATTGCTACAGCCAAATTCTGCCAACATTAACGTTAATTGCTACACTCAAATCAAGCCAAAATTAAAATTATATTGCTTGCAATGTAAAGTTATAGTATTGTGATATTGTCAAAACTAATGTTATATTGCTACAGATAAGTCCTGCCAAAATCAACGTTATCTTACCGTTACATTGCTGGCAATGTAACGTTATCCTATCGTAATATTGATAAAATTAGCATTATATTGCCACAGCCAAATCTTGCCAAAATTAACGCTATATGGCTACAGCCAAATCCAGCCAAAATTAACATTATATTGCTGCAGCCAAATCCTGCCAAAATTAACATTATATTGCTGCAGCCAAATCCTGCCAAAAATAACGTTATTCTAAAGCAAAATCAAACCAAAATAGTAGAATTCTTCTTGAAAAATTGACGATCTAATTTGAAAAGTCACAAACTTGAAGAGCACCCAACATCACACAACCCTTCTGTGTTACTGGACGCTGAGTACCCGAGTTTTTGTCTGAAATAAGCTCATACTTAAGAATTTGTTAGGAAATGTAACACGTTTAACTTAGTAAAAATTATACTTTCAGCTGAGCCTCAACGACAACGTAAATTTGATATGAGTTGTGAATTATTAATTCTGAATTATTTCTTGTCAGGCGACTGGCCATCATTGACATCACGGGACTGATGACGCTGATGGACCTCGAATCTAAAGGATCTGCAGGATTCGGTGGGGAGGTGAGACCTGTATCTATTGAAATCAGATGCTGATGAAAATTAGAACAATTGAGCTATTGAAAATTCACGGTAAGTTGTGCAGAACATCTCACTTTCTGTAGTGATTGTGGTCACCGTGGCCGAGTGATTAAGGGCGGGCGCCCGTCACGAGAATGGGTCGGCAGTTCGAATCCCGGCAATGCCGCCCGGTGATTCTCCCCGTAAGGAAAAAGGAGAACTCAGTCACGTTTCTCCACTCTATCCAGGTGTCGCAAATGGGTACTGGCTGGACTGGAGGTAACCGTCATTGCGTCCTGGTGTTAACCATCATTGCTTCTTGTTCAATGTACTAGATGATATGTATCAGGCTTGATTAGAATAAAACATCCTTTGTTAAGAGTGTGTTGAAACTAAAAATGATTCAATGAGTATAGCCAAAAATGAACTTTTTCTTACAAACGCTGATGATACGTACGTACGCCTCTTTTTTCCAACAATTACGTAGTTTGTAAAACGGGTCTCCCCGTTTACGCAGCAGCATCCTGATATTGATACTGAGTTGAAAAGAAAAAAAAAGAACAACCGTTTATTTCCGAAAAAGTTGCTACATTGCGAGCTAATTGTTGAGATTAAATGAAAATAAATTATTACAGCGAAACTGTGAGCGCATTTGCTTACGACGTGGTAACCTGTCGCTAATTTTATAAAAAATATTCCCTATTTGAAATTTGGGTGTCGATTTTGAGTTTTGCGGTCCTCAACGCCTTGTGGTTAAGAACCCTAGCCTTTCGTGTGAAATGGACTAGTAAAAATGTACGTTTAGGATATCATCTCAAAAACGATTTCGGAAAGGCTTTTTTTGAGCTACAATTGAAAATGAAGAAACCCGGCAGACAAAAAACCTGCGAGTGGTAGTTTCACATTGACTAAACTCTTATGTCCTTAAGACTCAGTGCTAGGTGCTGAAGTAACCCCACAAACAACACTGCGAGTGGTAGTTTCAAATTGACTAAAATCTCATGTCCTCCAAGACCCAGGGCCAGGTGCTGAAGTTCGAGCGTAAGGACGTGTGGGACGTGTGTTGGGCCAGCGACAACCCTGAGATGTTCGCTCTCATGGAGAAGACGAAAATGTGCATCTTCAGGAACATGGACCCTGAGCAACCAATTCCCAGCTCCGGCTACCTCTGCTCCTTCAAAGTTAGACATGAGCTCTTTCAAATGAATCGTAAACTGACACAAGTTTACTAGCTTTCCGATTTCATAAGTTGTCTTTTAATACTATTTAACCCTAAATTTACTTCGATTTTGACCTGCACTTGAAGCGTTCGTTAATGGAAATATATTAGAATAATTTTATGATACAAAATTGTGTTTAAAGCTTAGGTGTATGGAATTTGGTAAAAGACTACAAAGAGCCTTGTCATGAACTGTTCTTCTCACAAGCTGGGAAGTATAGCTTTTTCGTACACAGTCTTCCGCGACTGTGTGAAAGGTATCTGAAATCATGTGAGATGGGAATGACCCTAAGAATGTGCCACTCTGTTCGCTGTATTCACCATTAAATGCAGTCGAACTTTAGAGTTATACGTCATCTTATGCGAACCTCAACCTATACGGATAATGATTGCGGTAGTTTAACCAATACGACGCTCGATTAAAGTCACGATTGACTCGGGCTAGTTTTTATCTGTGTAAGTTGAGGATCGACTGATGAGATGTCGAATGACTCAAGGACCGACTTTAAACTTATCGATGCATTCTATTTATTATTTGATTCATTACCTTTTTTATTGTCTTCATCGCGATGGTTCACGTTTTATTGCATTTTCAATTATCTCTGCTCTCATTTGGTTGCATTGAGGACCTGGAGGTGACGGCGGTGCTGCTGGACGAGGTGATGCAAGACCCAGAGTTCCTCAACGCTGACCACGTCCTTACGCTGGAGGCAAAGAGCCTTCGGGACACCAGGGAGCTGCTCGAGAAAGTCTCCATCAAAGACGCTGCTTCTTTTATCGAGGAGAATCCTCACCCACGGCTTTGGTGAACTGAAAATTTAACTTTCGAATCAACTTTTATGCTTGGCTCATGTGGTTTGAAATTCAGTCGAAAAGGAGAACATGTATAGTCATACGAAAGGGACGATAATGCTTCCATTTAAAAACAAAACTGGGTTTAGTGAATCTTAACAGCTTTTCGGTGTATTCCGGCGGTTTCAATTCAAAACGATGAATGATCCAGTGAAACCATTAGTTTTACCCTAAAATAATCAATTACTCCACTTTTATCTCTCTAATAACAGCTGAGATTTCACGTGACATTGATTCCAAAAGTGTTTGGATAATTTATTGGTTTAATGTCGGTCACAACTGAAATGATCTCTCTCCTAAAATCTTCAACTTTAATAAGGCCTGCAGTTTTTTCAGCGGTTTTTTATGTATTTACAAGGTTGGTTTCAATTCTGGAGACTGTGGAGGCCAATCCATGAGTTTAAATGCTCCCTCATGCCCCAAAGACTAAGCATAAATCGTTGTTGGTCCTTTGTACGCGAGAAAGTTCGTGTTGAGCCATCCCGATAATGTTGGAAAAGTCAAACTCAATTGGAGGGTAAACTTGGTCATCAAGAACTTTCAAATAGTCCTGTAAATTCATTTTCTTTCGCAGAGAGTCTAAGAGTCCTGTTTCTCAAATTGAACTATGTAATTTTGAATTATACCCGTACGCTTCCTCGAGACATGTTCAAGGTATAGGGATAAGATAGGAAGAAGACATTGCTTAATGAGGCTTGCCCAATACTTTGTTTCTCCCATCCCTCTGAAAAAAGAAGAACCTTGACTCGTTGGTCCACATAACACTCTTTTAGTTTTCGGAAATTTAGTCTCAACATTTCTTGGTAAAAGTTTAGGTGTTTACTGTATTGTGTTGACAACTTGGATTCTTCATGGATCTTCAACTGCTTAAATTTATTCTGTTACAGTCTCAATAGAATTCATGAGAGGAAATTCATGAAATGCGCTGGTTATCATTTTTTGTCAATGCACGATGACTTTTTGTAACTAAATTCTTTAATTAAAGAAGGCCAATGTCTTTCATGGAAAATATTATACAGTCCATGCTGTAGAGCGGGATGATCCTGCATCACTATCTTTTTTCAACATGTAATCACTTTCTGTCTCCTCCTCATGCCTAAATCAGTTTTACTAAATCCTGAATAGATTTTTCAGCTTTTTGAAAGCCAAGAACGAAATCCAATGGTAGTGTGTTTGTTCTATTTGTTTCTATTTTTGGATATAAACCTACTCCACGAGAGTGACAGCCCTCAATTAGATTGGTGCAACTTGATAAACAGTTATGATGTGTAACCGTATAAATTTCTACTCTAGCAGATGAATTCCTGAATAATGTAAATAAATGAAATTATACAAACTAGCAGGAATCTTGGAAATTTCACAGACAACGTCATCAATAAGCTAGGTGGACTTGTGAAAACGTTCGGTCAACATTAATCATCAAATTTCAACATAACAAATTCTAACCTAACCTATCTTAACTTGACATATTCTAACCTATCTTATCCTAACCTATGCCAACCAAACCTATCCTAACCTAACATATCTTAACCTATCCTAACCTAATCTAACCTAACCTAACCTAACCTATCTTATCCTAAAATAACTTTAACCTATGTCATCATTAGGGTAGGTGAACCAGTGAAAAAATTTGGTCAACATTACCTAAGAAATTCTAACATAACATATCCTAACCAATCCTATCCTAACCGAATCTATCCTGATAATATGTCAAACATAAAAAAAACGTTAACCCATGAAAAATTTCATAAACATTACCTAACCTATGTTAACCTAACCCATCTAACCGATTAAACCTAACATATCCTATCTTATTCAATCCTAACCTTTCCAATCCTATCCTAATCTATATTATTCTAACCTATCTTATCCTAACATATCAATGCATATAAAGGCGATCTTTTCATGTAACACTCAGGAATTTGGTATCCATGATACCGCAAACTCGGATGATGAGCTTTACACACGAACTTAGTTTAAAGCGTATTAATATATAGTGTAGATTAACCGGAGAGAGATTTTAAGAATCACAGAATCCTGATATTTCTGTTGGTTTCATCATAAATATTTCAGTTTCCTGTTTAACATTCCCCTCTGAAGTCTGGTTTAAATAATCCCTCCTCTGACTTCAAGACACACTTGTCAATGTGTGTCGATGTTCTCTTCAAGGCGACTTCTGGGGGAAGCAGCACTGCAGAAGCAGGACCTGGACAGCGCTGAGTCAGCATTCGTGCGCTGCAAGGACTACCCTATGATCCAGATGGTGAAGCGCGTGGCTGCCATCCACAGCGACAATATTCGTAAAGCTGAGGTGGCGGCGCACTTCAAAAAGTACGAGGAGGCCGAGCGGCTCTACCTCGACATGGAGAGACGGTGAGATTGACTTTGCGAGAGAAGCCTGTACAGGGAGGCGCAAAAAGAACGCAAACTAAACTTGTGTAGTGCATACTATACTTGTACAGTCAATTCCTTGTGGTTTTTGTATCAGCCTGTATATTGGTTGATAGGATGTCTCAGAAATGGAAAAGAAAAGCATGAGTATTTTCTATGAAGTCAATTCTTAAAACGTGCTTCGAAAGATTGGGTTCTGTATTGGTCTTAAAATAAAAGTCCCTCCACACAAAGTTGGTTGATGTACCATAATGTTAAACTTTAGAGCCATGTCAGTGGTTGGAATAAAAACTCAGCGATGGGCATCTGTGAACGGACTAATAGTTATTAAAGTTTGCATGAGGATATTATTTTTAGGTTACGGTGGTGGATGACAAATTTAAGGTGGTGAATGTTTTTGCTCGTAAGTTACCAAATTAGTAATGAGAAGTTTACGGTGTGGTTAAAATTTTGATCAATAAAGCCAAACATTTTCGTAACATGACAAGTGGCTTAGCACTTTCCCTTATGAGGGGGACATTTCAAGATGAATCCATTAACATACTGCCCCGAAAATGATACCACCAATCATCGTTTGTGGTCGTTTATTAAGCTAGGGATCCTATTGAGATAGCCACATTACCATATACAGGATGGGTTACAAAAACTGAACTCTGATATTAAATGATAATATTTCAATAATCAATTTAATTAGTTTAACCGGGGATTTTTTTGATGAAAGGATAAGTGCATGTATCACCGATTCACTGATTACCAATATCAAGAACAACGTTCGAGTTCATGTGGTCCACCTTTTACTGCCACGAAAATTGTTCACTACACCTGGGAGCCTATTGAGATAGTCACGTTTTCATATCTGACATGAAATGACACCACTTTTGTCCGCGATCGCGTGCTACTCCAGAGAACCTATTGAGATAGTCACTTCAGCATACTTGACATGAAATGATCCAGCGATTGTTTGTGACAGTCCACTGCATTAGGGAACCTATTGAGATAGTCACTTCAACATACCTGACATGAAATGATCCAACAATTGTTTGTGACAGTCCACTGCATGAGGGAACCTATTGAGATAGTCACTTCAGCACACTTGGCATGAAATGATCCAACAATTGTTTGTGACAGTCCACTGCATGAGGGAACCTATTGAGTTAGTCTGGCATGAAATGACACCTCCTTTGTCCGTGGTCGCCTACTGCACCAGGGACCTCGCTGTGGCACTACGGCGGAAATTAGGAGACTGGTTCAGGGTTGTCCAGCTCCTCAAGTCGGGGCCTGTGGGTGACGACGCCATGATGGAGGAGGCTCTCAACAACATCGGCCACTACTACGCTGACCGACAGCAGTGGTGGGTGGTGGAATTTAATTTGCTATCCCTCCTCAAGGAGATACAACTAATGGATTCATGGGAATTAGAGCTCCCAGGGCAAAAATGTGCTAGGGACACACAGGAGTTGGCGTTTGGACTTTTTTTTAAATAGAATCGGTGTTTTGTTTTGTTACGAGCTAATTTTTTGGATAGCTGCTGTCCTATTTTTTAGCACCTGCTAATTTTTTCCACTTTGATCTCATTTCACAAACTCCATTCCTAACTTACTCTTTCTATGTGCAGGGGATCTTTTGGGGGAACACATCTTGTGCATAGAACCTGCGTTCCCTTATCTCCATATTTAATGGTGCCTTCCTTCTTCCTTCTCTTCGGAACACCTTTATTGTGGTTAGGGAGGCATGATTTACTTGAAAACTTAATCTGAATCACAATAGTCTGCTCTATTCTTTGTACTTTGTGGTGTAATAGCCGAGCAGTAATCATCTAAGGAGCAGTTTGCTAGATCAAGCCATCACTCAAAAGCTGTGGTGTCAATCCAATATTCGAAATTTGTTTTCATCGATCTTTGTGAAAAGAAAAATAAACAAAAATCGCTATTAATCACTTCATTGTGGCAATCGTGTGTAATTGTTTGTATCTTAACCAGTGGCGAGGAAGTGAAATGCAAGCGCCGTCAGTAGAACGGTTTGCCTTAGTTGCCATTCTACTCGCCTTTCCCATATTCTACAATCACTGTAATATTTGTTTCGCTAGTGAAAAATTTTACGGTTGCGAGACCGGACACGATGCTGAGTCTTTCATATTTGCAGTGTGATATTCCACTCTCTCATTATGTAACATTCATGACTCTTTAACATCAACATTCTTTTACTCACATCAGCGTTACAAAAACCACAGTCATTAGGCTGACGCTGACATCAGATTGTCACCGAAGTCAGGACGAGGGAAAACCTGACTCTCGGCAGTGAACTTCTAAGTGCACATTGAAGGACAAATTGGACAAAAAATACCATATATTAACCCATTATTATAAGGAGCAACAAATAGTCCTCTGAGACGTTCTAGGGTTAATTTCGAGGCAACGTTTTCCAGTAACTGAACCCTATTTATTGTAATTTATTTGCAAACGTTATCTGAATTCAAGCATGAACGTATGAAACTGTGGTTCACGTGTAAGAGAAAAACAACGTTTGGTGGTGTAGCTTGTTATATTCAAATATGGAAGTATGAGACTGTGGTGCACGTGTATGTGAATGACAAGGTTTGGTCGTGGTGCTTAGACCAGAGATGAAAGTATGAGACTGCGGTGCACGTGTAAGAGAATAACATCATTTGGTCGTGTTGCTTGGACCAGGGATGAAGCAGTGAAGCAGTTCGAGCAGTCGCACAACCACCAGATGCTGGCGCGATGCTATTATTACCTCGAAAACTTCGACGGACTCGAGACGCTCGTGAGAGCCCTGCCAGAAGGCAGCAACCTGTTGCCCACCGTGGCTGATATGTTCGCCAGTGTGGGTATGAGCGAGCAGGCCGTTACTGCCTACATGAAGGTAAAAATTCTTCCACGGCTCCTGATTTTTGTGCAAAAACTCTTATAATTTTGTTGGTTTTGTCGGTTGCTTGCTTGTCGACGCATACGTTCTGGTTTCATTGGTCATTTAGAGCCCTTTGTATGAATAAATTAAGAGCGTTGTCCCGCGTTTTAGATTTATAGTCCATTGATATTTTTAGAATTATTGCTGGCAATTGTCTCCAAAATAATTTCACAATAGGAAGTTGGCAAGCGAAAATTAGCTATTGCCCACGTCAGTTGCGCAGCCAGGGGGGCCACGAGGGCCATGGCCCTCCCGCAGTGTTGAGCTGGGGCCAGTTTCAGCCGCCGTTTTAAATAAAAGAATACACAGATTGCTGACAATTAATGTCCCGAAATTTTTACCTGGCTGCGCCACTGGTCCACGTATTTGTTATAATCGTCCAAAATTATTCTTACAGGAATGAAAAGATGTATATTGAAATTTATAGACATTCGTTCGCCCTGAGGAGCAACCATGAAAGAATTGCTGAGCAGTTTTGAATTATTTCACCAGTTGATATACTTCATTTGCTTGGTAAAACTAAGCTTTAGGTGACCTATAAACTTGAAATGTGTAGATGCAGCAAATAAATTTTACTCACATTGCATTGACCGTTGTCAATGTAAATTCAAATGTGTTGACTCAAACTCCAACAGGAAGAAAACAACATTATATTTCCCATATTCTTGACACAAAACATATATTAGTATTTTAGTATTAGTATTTTGAACTGTGAGAATATTTTAATAACCGTGCCAGACTAGGATATTTTTGACAAAGTTATTACGTAAATTTATGTTTTCTTCAAAACTTAGGCTTTCAAAATTGTCTTTAAACATGATACCCGTGCCCGAATAGGATAATTTCAAAAAAGTACACACATAAAAACACGTATATGTCAAAAAGAAATATTTAGAAGTGTCTTATTAACATGATAGCGTCGAAAAGTTAAGATGAAGTATCTATGAGTGTGTCACGATTCCGTCACGTGTTTTCCTAAAAGAAGTATTTCGAAATGTCTTATTAACATGACAGCGTTAAAGGGTTAAATGAAGTAGCAATGAATTCGTCACCATTTGGTTGAGCGTTCTTTTAAAACTAAACGAAATATTTAGAAATGTCTCATTAACAGGATAGCGTTAAAGAGTTAAGATGGAGTAGCTATGAAATCGTCGCAATCCCGTTACATGTTTTCTATATGAGAAGAATGTAGAAACGTCCTATTTACACGATGACGTCGGAGAATTGAAATGAAGAAGCAATCAATTTTTCGTAATTCAGTCAAGGGTTAAAAAAAAGTAATAGTAATTGTCTTGTTATCATAACAGCGTCGAAGATTTGAAATGAAGTGTCAATCAATTCTTCGCAATTCAGTCAAGGGTTAAAAAAAAGTAATAGTAATTGTCTTATAACAGCGTCGAAGAGTTGAAATGAAGTGTCAATGAATTCGTGGCCGTGCAGTGCAACAAGGTGAAGGACGCGATAGACACGTGCGTGCTGCTGAACCAGTGGCAGAAGGCGGTGGAGCTGGCGCGCCAGCACAACGTGACGGAGACCGGCGGCCTCCTGGGGCGGTACGCCGAGGTGCTGCTGCAGAAGGGCAACAAGCTGCAGGCCATCGAGCTCTTCAGGAGGGCCGATAAGCTCAAGGATGCTGCTAAGCTTCTCTACAAGGTAAAAGTGGCAAGTGCATTTATATAGTATCAGGTGCTGTGGCAACCGAGTCAAACTTTTCGCTACCTGCATGCTTGTTTTTCGCCACCTAAGCGATTTAAGCGATTAAATCGCTTAGGCGGCGAAACACATGCATGCAGGCGGCGAAAAAGTTAGACTGGGAAGTGCATCTACAAGGTACACTGCCAATAGCATTTACAAGGTACTGTATCAAGTGCATCTACAAGGGACTGTGCCCAGAGTCCTATACACTATAAGTGTATAAGAAATTGCATTGAGATGTCAGTTTACCAGCATGTACATAAGTACATATTGTTTCATTCGCGTTGAAAATATTTTTGTTAGACTTGTGTGATATTCTTTTTCTAGTTTATGCCTCTCGGAAATTTTTTTTTACAGCATAATTTACGAAAGAAATATCATAAATTATTTGAGTGATAAAATATGCTCTCCGAAGTACTTACTAGGCACTCATTGAAATGCATGTTTCCTCTCAAACTTTTTTCAGCCATTGACATGGCCATTTTGATCACCATGTACCTTTGCCAACAAAGGATCTTCATGTTCTAAAAACTAACGTTGATGATTTGTGCATCAACTTTATTGAAAGTTTGCTTTTTCTCTCTTTCTTGCAACTCGTGGCCCAGATTGCAGAGGAAGAGAGCGAGAAGAAGCTGCACCCGCTACGCATCAAGAAGATCTACGTACTGGCAGCACAGCTCGTCATGGAGCACAACAGCAAGATGGCCAAGGCCATGAAGGATGGTCTGCATTCTCCATTCTTTTTCGTAACCATGACCTTCACTGCATGCTCAACTCACTTGAAAAAAACAATTGATGAAACCTAATTTATGTTTGGTTCATTGTAAATTTATTCATAGGGAGGATGCTTTTTATCTTTTTCATGATTACAAAAACTTTCTTTACTCCTGGCAGTACTGTAATGATGTTCATGCATCACCTATTGATAGCTGAATTCTGTGCATGCAGCGATGCGGGTAATAAGTCATTACAGTCAGTCCTCGAGCTCTACGATATCATCTTATGGAAGTCTCAACTTATAACAAGTTTCAATTATTCAACAATTACCACGCTTGATTTCAGCCCTAAATAATTATAATTGGGAGCAACTGGGACAAATTGTAACCAGTATAAATAAGTTAGGCTCGCATACGATGATAGCGTATAACACGAGGATTGACTGAGTATGCAGTGAATTTGAGCTTAGAGTTTGTTCGACTACTGCAGTTGGTGGCAGTCGCAGTGCGGCACTCATCGGCATGTACGACGATCCAACCAACATCGACGTGAGCGGAGTCATGGAGGCAGAGACTGGTACCGTTCGGAAGTTCCTAGACAGTCCTTGGAGAGGCGCAGAGGCCTATCACTTTCTGCTGCTGGCCCAGCGCCAGCTGTATGAGGGTATGAGCGTTTTGGAGGTGGTCTGGAGACAGTAGTACTCACAGGTTGCATATTATGGCATTTGGAAGCGCGATAGCTGTACTAAGACTGTATTAGGACTAGTGGATCATAAACTAGAATGCACGCGTCCAGGTTTGAAATTATGGCGTTTGAAAGCGCAGCAGGAGTAACACGACATGAGTGTTTCTGAGCGAGGATTGCAAACTAGAATGCACGCATACAGGTTGGAAATTAAGGCTTTTGAATGAGGGGCAGTTGTACTTGAGTGAATGAGTCGTCCGAGGACGTTTACAGGAGCAATTATGAAAGTGATTTACATGTTAACTTGGTATGCAAGGGGCGAGAGCTTTAGCAAACGTAAGTGTGTATCTCCATGGCAAGTGTAGCGTGACTTGATAAAGTAGAGGTGAACAGTTGACTGTCTCAAACAGCTGCACTTTTTATAACTAATCCAACGGTAATTTATTTAGCAATTACATTCTACATTACTGATCCAAAGATTGCCTAAAAAGTCACTTAGTTTTTGTAGAGGGGGTGAATTCCAGAAAGGCTGTCTTGAAGAGAAATATCGAATTGAAAATTGGGTGGAATGAAATGCTGACTTTTGTTGGAAAAAAGCGGAATAGGATCACATACGTAAGCAAGAAAATCTACAATTTTGTAGACTTGGATTCATGACGTGAAGAACGTTCGAGATAAAATTAGTTATCACCCACTACGCACCAATGCGCGATTCGTCGAGTTGAGTTTCTCGTAACTTTTTATTAAATTTCTAACTTCTACAAGTTTAGATTTACACATTAACTGGACATTGAAGAACAAATTAGATTCAATAATCGTTATTGGCAAATGAACGATCATGTTAACACGCATCCATATTCGATTCATCAATGATTGTTCATAGTAATTGACGACAAACGAGCAGCCACGTCGATACATTTGGTGAACTTCACCTTCACTGCAGACTCGACTACCTCGATCTCTGTAGACTCGATTACCTCGATCTCCTCTCAGCAGACTCGATTACCTCGATCTCACCAGACTCGATTACCTCGATCTCAGCAGACACGATTTCCTCGATCTCTGTAGACTCGATTACCTCGATCTCAACAGACTCGATTACCTCGATCTCAGCGGACTCGATTACCTCGATCTCAGCAGACTCGATTACCTCGATCTCAGCAGATTCGATTACCTCGATCTCAGCTGACTCGATTACCTCGATCTCAGCAGACTCGATTACCTCGATCTCAGCAGACTCGATTACCTCGATCTCAGCAGACACGATTTCCTCGATCTCTGTAGACTCGATTACCTCGATCTCAACAGACTCGATTACCTCGATCTCAGCTGACTCGATTACCTCGATCTCAGCAGACTCGATTACCTCGATCTCAGCAGATTCGATTACCTCGATCTCATCTGACTCGATTACCTCGATCTCAGCAGATTCGATTACCTCGAGCTTCTCGCTTCAGGGTATGTGGACGCAGCCATGAAGACCTGCCTGCACCTGCGTGAGTACGAGACCATCATCCCTGCTCGGGACATTTTCTCTCTGCTCGCCCTCTCATCCTGCGCCAACAGGGCTTTCGCCACCTGCTCTAAGGCCTTCATCAAGCTTGAAGGACTGGCTAATGTGAGCCACTTGTATGAAATGTGTTGTGAGGCTATGAATGTACGTACTGATGATCTTAAGCTCAGACGGGGAAAGCGTATGAAATTTGCTGAAAGCTATAAACACAGTTGTCAGTTTGATGAGGCAGGATGAAATGTGCATTTTTTTCACAAAAAAAAACGAAAATTGAAAGTCATGGCGTTACATTCGCTAAACGCTCTGCGACCAGTTTGTGTTGAAATTTTAATGAGAGGTAACTAAATATTTCAGTAAATGAAATTAGCACACTGGGTCACTGTTTCGAAAAGACATCGATCGCTACCCTTTTGAGTGTCACATATTTTTGTATCCCAAAATGTAAATAGATGAACGAAAATATGCGTAATTTGAGTTTAGGACTCATAAACATATCATCTCACTCCTTGTATGATGAACAAGCTTTGAAATTCATTTCTACGCGTATGTCTTTCATTAGATGTAAACGGGCCCGTTTGATCTGTGTTTTTCTGAATTACTTCTGGCCAACCTTAGCTCATTCCTTGAAAATCATTTGGGACGGTATTTTAGTCAGTTCAGTAGAGTGTTTGACTCTTTTCTTTTAATTTATAGCGAACATTCACCAAACAATTCTCCAGTTGTATTATAATATTTATAAGCTCTCAGTCGTCTTGCTTAGGATAAAATATCCAAGAGAATATATTCATATTGTTTCTACCAATAATATAATAAATTCCTGACATGGCTAGGATCCATCTCAAAAGGCTTATCTATCAATTAAGGATCTTCATATTTAGAAATTTTCAATATCCAATCTGTTGTAATAAATTTCAGGAATCAACTTTTTTGCAAATAAACTTTTTTAGTAAAAAACACTATTTTTCATACCGAGGTACTCATCTCTTTTTTAGTCAAGTCTGTTATGCGTCTAGAAATCTTTACAACATTTTTTCTGTTCTCTCAAAAGTCTTAGTTCACAAGTATTAGCAAGTTTATCCGCAGAGTCCAAGAGAGATAAAAATCTTGAAGGACTTAGAAGATCATTTTACAGAGCCTTGGAAGGATCAATAGCAAGAACCTAAAATAGATCATCTCGTAGAGCCCAAGAGGGGGAGTCACATCATTCGTAGAGCATAAGCGAGATATCATTTCGCTGAGCCTAAGAGAAGACGTCTTACAGAGAATAAGCGAGATAATTTCGATTAGCCTAAGGAAAGACGTCTTGCAGAGCATAAGTGAGATCATTTCGCTGAATTTAAGAGTTTTGCAGAGCATAAGCGACATCATTTCGCTGAGCCTAAGAGAAAACGTCTTGCAGAGCACAAAAGAGATCAAACCACAGAGCTCAAGAGGGTTCATTTCGCAGATCACAGACGAGGAGCGAGAGCGCTACGAAGACCTGGCCATGAGCATCTTCCTCAAGTACGCTCCCAAAGACTCCCGCAGTAATCGCGCCGAATGCACCAGCTGTGAAACCATGATCCCTGACTGGTCAGTCACCTGCTTGCAAATTAAAGCATAGTCAATATTCGAGCTATACATCTCCTACGAACCTCAGCTTGCACAAGTAAAAATTTGTGCCAGATAGTCGTAACTCGAATCGAATTTAATTTTAGCTAAATCACAGGGGTTAATGTTTATCCATAAAGTTGAGGTCCGTATGAGATGATGTACAATGCGTGGATCTATTGTGGATAGTTATTCAGCCGATTTTAAGTTTTTTTTAAACGTTTTTTACATCAGGGTGGCGTTTTAGTAGTGGGTTACTGACTGAAATGAACGGATGGATTTCGACCTACAGTACAGTATTTTTTGGAGGACTAGTGCATTTCCCCTTGTATATCAAGACGGTGACAGCGCAGTCTTTTTAGATTTTAGATTTTCATTTTGTGTAGCTTCATTTTGATACTTCATGCCTTGCTCGAGTGAGTTCTCGAGTAGCATGGCATTCCTGGATCAGTTATTTCAGATTACAGATTAATCAAATAGCTTTTATGAGCTTGATATGACATTACTAAGCTACCGATTATCTTCAGAGAACAATACAGCGCAGGGTTCTGCATGCCTTTGCACTCATTAATGTATAAAATATTACCAGGGAATTATTTAGGCTACTCTTTAAGTTCGCACACAAGTGTGTATAAATAGGGAATCTATATATTTTCTTAAATTCATTCATACATAACCTCCAGAGGTATCTTAGAATTCGTGTATTTCTAGTAGCAACAGAGTATAGCGAGCTGCGCAAAAACATTGGGAGTCGTTCTTCCAAAACCTTTCCGAGGCCCAGTTTCAAAATAATTAAAGAACAACCATCGGCATCTTACAGGCTAAACACCTTCTGAAAACATTCCAAGACCCACATTCAACATCTCACCTTCTCGAATAATGGTTATTATCCATATTATGATGTTTACTCTGAGCAGGGTAAGCATTTGCCCGAGCTGCAACATGAAGTTCTCGGCGTGCGTGGTGACAGGGCGCCCTATCATGGACAGCAGCGCGGCCTGGACCTGCTCAGGATGTCGCCACAGCGCTCTCCAGCAGGACATCACGATGCGGTCACACTGCCCCTTGTGTCACACGGTCATTGCTGCGCAGTGATCAATTTAACCTTCAGTGGAAAATTTCGCAGTCCACTTAGCAACACCGCAATTGCTGCGCAGTGATGAATTAACCCTAGGTGGAAAATTGCGCTGTCCACTTAGCAAATCGCAAAACTCGTATCGATTCACCTAACTATGAAAATCTTTAATGCTAGGCAGTCAGTTCGATTCACCTTACTATGAAAACCTGTAAATGTCATGCAGTCGATCTTCGAGTTGAGCATCATCTATCTAATACGAACTGCAACTTGTACGAGTAAAAATTAGCTCCATTAGCTTTTACTAATTCATAACTGCAATCAAGCATCGTATTAGTTGAGCAACTGGGACAAATTTCTATCCGCTCAGGCTGAGTTTCTCCGGAGATGATGTTATTACTCAATGAGCGTCTGCACGAGCTTTAAATTTGGCTACCGACTTTTGGTGTTTGGCAAAACTTGAATGTTTACTCTTTAATTTACATAATGATTTTATCATATCCTTCTTTCTCTGGGTATTGATGCACGGCAATATAGCTTTTTCATATAGTCGTTTCTGAGCTCCTTTGGGCAGTATAAAGAAAATTTGCTGTATTTTTCAGCTTCGTCATCTGAGCAAACAGTAGCGTTGGACGGAGTAAAAGTTTCAAATTACTGATCCAAACTTCAGAGAATGGTTTTCACACAAATAGACATACAATCCGTAGCTAAAGAGATTGAGCAAGCATAATAACATTTAATCTAAATTGCTCTCGCAAGTAAAACGACCATTCATCCTAATACAAAACTTTATGATTTGGTCTCCGCGTGACGGCGGCACAAGATTTTATGAGGGAACAAGCAGCCACTGACTGCAATTTCAGAATATAAGGTAAATCTTGGTCACCTCGATTGTCGTGAGGTAGAAGCTCTGAGGAAATATATCTACTTATTCACTGTTTTTGTGGAAATAAATTTTATCATAAATTTCTTGGTTTTCCGCGTCCTATTTCTGGTCTATTAATCTTACCATTACGAAAACAAAAAGTTCATTCAAATAATAGGTACTTTACTTCGAAGATCATAAAGAAAACATTTTTATCTTACTTACTGTACATGATGGTACCTGAAGGAGAATAATTGAAAGCATTTCAAGATTAAAAATGAAAGATGGATAGAAAAAATAAAGAAAACTCGTTTACTTCCAAAAAAGTTCATACATGAAATGTGTTAGAGCAAATTTCACTTACTATTTTTCTTGATTTCAAAATCCTTAATTGGTTCACAAACTATAAGAGATGGATACCAGCCGTGTCATAGGTTAATTATATTGTCGAGAGAATGACTAAAAATGTATTTTCTTGAGTATTTTACCCTAATCAGGAGGACTGAAAGTTTATAAATACTTTATTTCAAATGGAGAATTTTTCGAAAGATGATCACTGTAACTTAAAATGAAAAAAGAAAATATTTGAAACGCTATTTTAAAGAAATGAACAAAGATTGGTCTAAAAATTATTAAAAATATAGCACAACAGGCCCGTCTAAAACAGACGAACAAATCTACACTCAAAAATTAATTTCAAAGCTTGTTCATCATACGATGAGTGAGATGATTTGCTTATGAATCTTAGACTCAGATTCCGTCTTGTTCATACATCTATTTACATATGGGATACAGGAACGTGTGACGCTTACTGGGGGGGGCGATAGATGTCTTTTCGAAACAGTGAGCAGGTGTGTTAATTTAATTTACTGAAATTTAGAGTTATTTCTCAATTGAAGTTCAGTGACAACTGGTCAGGAAAACCCCAAAAAAGGTGATACTTGAAATACATAACTGTATTGAGCAGAGTAATAAAAAGAAAATAAATTAAATAAGACTAGGGAATCATAAAAATGAGCTTGTTCCTAATTTTCTGACAGTCATAAGAACATCAAGTTACAGTCCAAGAACATCCAATAACAATTTAGGCTTCTTATTCTCGGCATTCCCTATGACAGGGGACTCCAAACTTTTCAATGTAACGGCCACATTATATATATCCCACATTCATGCGGGCCGAAGGAATAAAAAATGCAAAAAAAAATTAATTCGGCGATGCCTGCAGTCGTACGATAAGTATTTTTTCAAGGCCACCACACAGGGATTTGTTTGGCGGGCCGAATGAAATTATGTGGCGGGCCGGATGCGGGCCGCGGGCCATGGTTTGGAGACCCCTGCCCTATGATAACAACACACAGACATGGGCACACGAAATAAAATAGCAACACGGTGATAGATTATTAGACCTCATAAGCAACAAATAACTACAAAATATCTACACGTAAATTACGAATGAATTTAATTGAGGAGTCATAATCTACTGCGCTATGCAGGCAATGAGTGAGGTCTTTGCAGTCGGGATAGTAAGAAATGAAACAAAATCAACTGAAACAAGTATAGGTATTTCAGGTTCACAGAGTTTGAAATGATGACCTAAAAGTTTCAGTGTCTGATATGAGGCAAATGGTCGATTGTTTAGTTTAAGTTGACTACGAAATGTTGTAGTACGTTATTCTCTATGACAGAGATGCGAAATAGCGTTACTCGTTTGCCTTGAATTCTTTTACAGTCTGATAGTTTTTGTGTAATGGGGGGAGCTTATTCTGCTGTAGAGTTACAGAAACTGGAAGAGCTTTTGTCCCAGGTGAGATGAACGGAGACACAATTCCCTCGATTTGATCTTTCGATCAGTTTTGGGGTTTTTGAATATTGGGAGGTTCATAATGTCTGAAGTACTTTGAATGAGGTAAAGAGACGAGAACACTTGTTGAGCTCATGCTGGAATTTTTCTGATATGGGGGCCCAGTTTAGTTTTCTTTAGAGAGTGATTGCAATCATTGCATGATAGCATTGTCTGAAATTATCTTTGCATACCATGTGCTTTGACTGCGAAGTACCTACATTTTTACAATAATAGTTCTGAAGTCCTCTAGCACTAGATTGCAAGAGTTTAAGCGCAGCAATACTGGAGACTGAATCACCATCAATTTGGCTTTTCCCCCAATTGTGCTTAATTCGATTAAAAAACATTAGAGTTTCGCTAATTTTGTTGCATAGTATTCCCAAGTGTGGTTTAAAAGTCAAATTTTTCTCAAACCAAGAACAATGTTTTTACTTTGTCGAGGGGCTCGATTATATCGTCTCCAAACACCACTGTAAGTTTTGCTGATTTACTGATTGCATTTTTTGATCTTAAAAAATGCATTTCATTTTACTTGCGTTAAGCTTAAAGTCATTTTGGTCGTACGACGATTTCAGATTCAATAAACGGATTTCAGCGTTGACTTGGTTTCTTTTAAATCGACTATCGAGCTTGCACTGCTGGTAGGAAAACTATTTTGGAAATAAAGCGGTTATAGACCGCTACTCAGAGAGGTCTATAAATAATGGGTACTTGAAATTTTAAATCATGAGTATAACTTGGATAATAAATCAACTTTTAGAAATCTAGTCGATGTCAACTCACTAGTTTTCCATACATAGATTTAATACATACGCTGTGGGCTCTACCGCTTAGCATTACTTTCATTAATTAATTCACAGAGCTCGTGCATAAGGAGGTATCATTCATCCGTCTGAATTTCTTCGGATGTTTTTTTACCTCTCTTCATACTGCCATAGAATAGAAAAAATTTGACCGTGATTCTATAATGCTGTCAATGTGAAAAATATAACCATTATGTAATTAAATTTATTTAATTACAGCGCGATCAGTCGTCAGAAGATGTGTTATTGTACGATAGCAGATTGTAAATTCGAAGGACAACTATGATTTAACTAAGTTTAAAATCCCCTCATAGTTTTTAAGGGACTTGTCGAATTATTGAAATATTTACTCAACATTAAAAATTAAAATTTTTGGAATTAAAGTATGATTATCTAAATTCAAGTAAAGTTTACTAATCAAGCATCCATTGCAAGTCTTTTTAAAGTCTATTTATGCTGTGGATAGGAGTATGTCAGATAAATCGTTTGTCGAGCTACTTCTTAAAGGTAACGTGGTTATAAGATTATTTATCTATTAAAAATATTTAAAAGTTTACCGGATGTCTATGAATTTCTATAATTATCTGGTTTTTGTTGCATTGTAAAACATCTGTTCCTCCTGCACTATAATATTGCTTAAAATGTGCAATATTTTTGAGCACAAATAAAATTTACTGCAAGAAATGTTCGAGCAAATACCGCCTAAGATACTAAATTACTCTAAACGGTATCAAGATTGGAGTATAGGCGTAGAATTTAATAAAACTGGATTGACCTCTAACAGCTGGTTACCATCAATAATCCAGTGAAATTTGTTCTTTTGAAATTTAGGGTAATTAGGTTTGGGGTATATTTTGAGGCGAATGACTCATACATCTTTACCCTAATAACGTCCCAGATGCTGTTGATGAAATAAAAAAAGAGCATTTTATTCAATATATTGTTTTTTTATAAACTTCAGCTCTTTTTATGGATAAAAGTGTAGCACCATACAGTCTGGGCAATTTTACTGTTGGAAATTGTGCTTGTAGAACTGACTTTCACTAACGTTCAACCTACATAAATAATTAAATACAAAGGTACAGATTTAAAATGTGGGTTTTTTAAAAATGAAAATTGAAATGTTTGAAAACTGTTTCTGAAAAATAGGGTAAAATTTTCGGGAACGTATGAAAGTGATTGCTCTCAGTTGTAGTTGACGTGCAATAAGAGTGAGGGTCGCAACTGAGCGCAGGGAAAAGTTCTACAAAAATGGTAATGTGAAGTGAATATTTGTTGTGATTATATTTGATAATAAATTTTATTCGCATCATTGAATTTTAATTTTGTTTCTATTCATTTCAGGCGGCTTTCAACGAGGATCAGATTCAAGGTGGGTGATAACAAGTGATTTGCGTTGATAGGGTTGTTTCGGGTGTGGCCTCACAGGTTTACTTGATGTAAATTGGTGATCGAAACAGCTGATGTCGCTTCTAGTTTTGATTCTATCAAAATTTTTCAAGTGCTTGAAGCGTCAAACTATCAATTTTATTGATGTATTAGACTTTGAACGTTTAATTGATTTTACTGGTTTACTTGAGTGCTTTCAGGATCGTAAGATTCGTAATTCAGCATCTTTGTTTTGAGCTGGTGAGGAGTTATTTTGGTTCAACTAATTTGATGACTGTTTTAAAAAAACCCAGAGAAGGGGAAAGTATTTTGAAATTAAAACTTAGATTCCCATTGAGCTTTTACAAAGTAATAGCCACTGAAATCAATAATATAGTTTAAAACAAATCCAATTTTAGAAACAAGAAGGTGCAGAGCTAAGTTGACCAGAGTAAAATAAAGGAAAGAAATGCAATATATTAACTCAAATGGTTTGTAAAAAATACTTTAAGAAATAGATATACATTTAATAGCATTGTGAGATGGAAAGAACAATTGATGAACAATTTTCATTGTATTATGTCAATGGTTATGTGCACAATAGTGGTTTTCATTATATGTATAGGTTTTGGAAGAATTTTACACTAAGTTCATATGTATTAATTTAGTTTATTTTCAGGAAAAAAGATCTGAAAATATACAGGGCTCTGTAATTAATTTAAGTACTGCCAGTAGTGAGATAATCATAGTCAGTCTTTTCTTTGTTCAAGATATTTTCAATTTAGCTGTCATATTGATGAAACATTTAGTTATTCAGGAATAATTCTTATTTATCTGGCAAGTTAAAAGTTGTGATGAATTTGTCATTAGTCAAATGTTGAAATTAGTGTTATGTTAAGTCATGGCATATGATCAAAATTTATTAACATTGCATATCAATAAAATGATGTAAACCAATCATGATATTTTAGCATTGTGTGTTAAATAATTTTTATTAAAAATGTTTATAATCTGATTTAGGCTCGGTAACAATTTTCTATTGCATTTAGTTATAGCATATGTTTAAAGTTAAGCATGTTTTTAATTTTGCTCTCATCAGCTTAAAATTAGATTTTTTTTTGTGCAGAGTTCCAGGAGACTTTCAGCATCTTTGATCAAAAAGGTGACCACAAAATTCAGGTCACCCAGATTGGAGAGGCTCTCAGGGCCCTTGGACAGAACCCAACTGAAGCGGACGTGAAGAGACTGTGTCAGCAGCACCGGCCTGGTCAGTGATTGAAATTTGTCTGTGTCAGCAGTTCTGACCTGGTCAGTGATTAACATATGTCTGTGTCAGCAGCACCGGCCTGGTCAGTGATTAACATATGTGTGTCAGCAGTAATTACCTGGTCAGTGATTAGCATTGGTCTGTGTCAGCAGTGCTGACCTGGTCAGTGATTGACATTTGTTTCTTTAGATTTTACAATATGAAGATATGTATAAAAATTTAATTATATCTCAAATTATGAATTTATTTTACTTCAGCCCTGGGGATGGTACATTTGTACTTCAGAATCTTTACAGTTGTTAATGGGCGGTATCACATTACTCTTCTTTTATGTTGCATTTGTAATACTTGAAAAAATGACTTTGAACATTGAGTAATTCTTGCATTTTAGTGCGAAAATTAGAGGACTGCATTTGAATTTGAATTTTTTTAAAATTAGTGCTAGTAAATTATTTGCTAGTTTTTCTTTATCTTGCATATCAATGTTTTGAACGCTGATAAATTTTTAATATACCATTATTGGTGTTACATCAATGTAGCTGTTAATGTACAAGTTTCCTACTGATCACAATTCTTGATGAACAAAAACCTTTGGGTGAAACAAATTTAATCCTTAAGTGAAATTTGCTTTTATGCATGAAAATCTCATCTTTAAATGTGAAATTTCTTATAACTTGAGCTTAAATATGATTGAATGATAGTTTTTATGACATAATTTCTGGAAGTATGTGGCTGTCAAGATTTTGTTGATTTGGTTTAAAATGACCAGTCACAATCTCTTTACCCTTAAATAGATTGAAATGTGCTTTATCTCCAAAGTGGTGCGTATTTAAATAACCATGCATGATTCCAATTGGTGAATTGTTTTTACCTGATATTTCATTTAATTTCTTGATATTCTGACAGCTTCAGCTCTGCAATTTTGTTAAGTAGGTTATGAAAGAAATTTGTGTTATGTCAAATAGTATCTCTAATGTAAAAAAAAATTAAAATTGACTGCTGGCTCCTAGGATATTGTAGTAGAACCCCGCTGACTCACCAATGATGAACTGGGAATAGTTACCATTTGAAAAACAAAAATTATAAAAGAGCATCATAATTGAATAGATTTGTTTATTCTCAACATGCTATGAATCTTTTTGAAATATTTCTTTGAAGTTATATAGTTATGAAAAAAATATTTTCTTCAGGTTTGATTTGAAATTTTTGATTCCTTAATTTTGAGTGAATGTGCTTTTGTAATCTTAGCATCATTTTCCATTAACCACTTTAGTCATTACTTTGATTTTCTTGCTGTACCAGATAGTGAATTTTTGTAGGTCACTTGTCACTAATTTCTCTTGTTTACTGAAGATTGTAATGTTTCTATTGGCAGAGGAGCGCATCAGTTTTGAGGTGTTCCTGCCTATCCTGCAGACCATCTCACGCCAGAGCTCTGGTGACACTGCTGACGATTTCATTGAGGGACTCCGCCATTTTGACAAGGATGGCAATGGCTACATTTCTTCTGCTGAACTGCGCCATCTTCTCACTCATTTAGGTGAGTGGTCCGTCTAGTTTGTGGCTAAGGTTTTTGATACCAATGATTCAGCCTTTTTATATGCCTCATAAAAACTCCAAGTCAAGACTGTTATTATTATATGCCTTGTTTTTACCACAGAAGAATCAAGACTGGTCTTGAAGATCCTTCATTGTGGGGATAAATGAAACCTATACCAAGTTCTAGTATGCAAATCATTCTTGTCTCTCGGATGCACTTATAAATTCGGCAGAAAACGTAATGTTTATGATTTTGCTGGTGTTTTAAATTACTATTTTTTCATGTGTTCAATCATGCAAGGTTAAACTCATCGATTTACTCACACAATTTCCAAAACAAAGCCATTTTTAGAGGCTCGAGTCAATGTATGAGCAATCTACTTTCTCTGGAATAACAGGTTTTCCTTCAGAATATCCGTTAGGATATGCTCATAAATTTGCTCGAACAAATTTCTGAAGCCAGTTTCAAGAGACCAGAATATGAGCAAGCAATCTACTATGGATATTAATGTTTTTTATTCATATTATCCGTAGAAACATGTACGCATAGTTTTTGAATGAAACTAATTCTCTCTGGGGAATACAATTATTTTATCTATGATAATTTGTGCTCCCTGAAGGTTGATGGAGATTCAGAGCTTAAAGCCTTGTTAGCATTCTCTTGGTTGAAAGAAAGATAATTTTTTTTAGTATCGTCGCTGCCTTTTTTTCGGTTCACTGGCAACTTTTTTCAGTGCCCACGACTTTCTTCATATATCGTGAACTTTTTTCCAATCTTTTTGTTTCTATGCGTAATATGTAGGATACACCTTATTTATTCATAAATTCATGTTTTTCTAATGCTATACTAAATGTTACCTGTGCCTTCATTTCTTAAGAACACCTATGTTGAAGTTGGGAGGCTTTAACTAACATGTAATTCAAACTAACAAAAACTGTACGAAAACTTTTAACATTGGCATTTCATATTATTTACTAAACTCATCAATCAACACATCGAAGTGAAAGATGTCTCATTCCAACATTAAACCTTACTAGCTTAAGGGCTGAATGAAGAGCGGACAAAATACAAGCTATTCCTTTTTGAATTGAAACATTTCTGTTGTGTGTGCAGGAGAGAAGCTCAACGACGAGGAGGTGGAGCAGCTGCTGGTGGGTCAGGAGGACAGCCAAGGGAATGTGAACTACGAGGAGTTTGTCCGCAACGTTCTCAGTGGATAAACACAGAGCTTGCTACTTAGCAGCCTGCCTCCCTTGATTGATGTCCTCTCAAAACAGCTCGATGTGTCGCCATGTATTCTCTGTCTGTCTGTGTTTGTAGCTGCGTACAGCTATTTTAAAATTTGATCAGTAATTATTGGTTGACGATTGTGCCTACTTAGTAAATGTCTCAGTTGTTTTTTGTGCGTCATTCTGGAGAGTTTTAAGAGCAAATTTTTTGTGTAACATACAGTTGGGCTTCCAATTTTTGCTATTCTTATCCAATACTTGTTCAAATATAGTAGATATTTTGGGGTGTAGAAAAACTTTCTGCCTAAAGATTTTATAATTCATTAATCCTTATATAGTGCAGTAGTTTTCTTGGTTAAATATTTATTTGTTTATATTCTTCAGATTGGCCTTTTATTTATTTTAGTTTCCTCGGAAAATCTGTTGATCCGTAGTCATGAAATTTTGTATTTATTTCGTGACTTTCTAACTTCTCTCTACTTTTCTGTGTGTAAACTGTGCTAATTAGAATGGCTTTCATAATCGAAAGCCAAAACCTTGTTTATTTTATCTTCCTCTCGTCCTCTCATTCTACTAACACTTTTCGCCTTGTCTTTCAGAACTGACTCATGAATGTGCCTTAACCCTGCGATATGCTTTTTTTATAAACATTCCAGCTCTGTCTGCTATCAGTTAAAAAGATAAATAATTCCCAACGGTAGTTTTTATTATCATTTGTTCCTCTTGTTTTAAGATCAAAACGAGATAATTGGCTACCTTAGTTTTGAACCGAGCGTTTTCTTGTAAAAAGTGGAGTAATTCTCTAGCTAGTAAATGTGGATAAAAAGATTGTTTGAAGAAATTTTAAACTTGCGTTGCTAGCTATGAGTAAATGAAAATTTCGATCATAGATGATGCAATCTCCTGCACCATGGAAATTATGTGTTTTTACTTGACAAGTCTCGCTCATAAAGTGCGAGTGCATCAGCTAAATTTAAAGCAAGTTTTCACGCAACACTTACTAGGAAATACATTTCAACTTTGCAAAAGAACTGTACGCACATTTTACAAAGGAATGTGCTTCATATAGTCTACGGAAATCTATTTCTTTCTACCATGCAATTATTTGTTAGCCCCAAGTGAAATAATTTGTAATAATTTGAATTTGCACTGCTTTGTAATAATTTGAAGCGCAAGCTACGGAACAGCGGAAAATTATCATTGCTTTTTGGATGTACCAAGTTTTGCAACCTGTAGGGTGAAAACGTAGTGAGTGGTCTTCATTTTCAGGTTCTCTGTTGCTGCTGCCTTTTTAAAACCATATTTTGGCACTGACTTTCGAATTTTTCGCCGTATTGAGTTTGGGTTTTGTTCCGTATCGACATTCAACTTGTGTTTTCATACTTTTGTTTTCAATTCACCACTTCAGCCCAATATGAAATTAAGACGGCGTTTTCGACCCGAAGTTTGTACTAGACCATAACCTAAAAGCTTTGTTGGTTTATTTGGTTTCGTTTTCAAGTTTGAGTTCTACGTTTATGGCTCTTGTATGTAGAATTCGTGAACGAAATAGCTTTGAACAGAGTTGTTGCTTCAACCGATAAATTTGTTTTTACAATGTAGCTTTTGATGACGTTTTGAATTTTTCGAGACGAGTCTTTTTTCTTTGATGTAAGAGGGATGACGTGGGTGCAATTTTTTATGCAAGTTTTTTCATTTCATAACAGTTAGTACGCATACCAGTACACCCGGTTGAGTCTATTTCCAAACCTTTTCCTTCAGTCGGGCATTCTTTTCGTTTAAAGAATAGAAACCATGCTCGCATTGATAGGCTTGAACTCAATTTCTATGAGAAGAGCGAGCAATCTAATCTTGATGCCTTTATGGTTACAACTGTTGGGCCCCTAAAATATTTATCTCGTTCAAAGCGTGTTGCGTTCATGCTTTCGTAATTCATTGTGTAAATAGGTTCGTGAATGTACGACGCGTCATGAATGCTTTTTTAAGTTGCATCTGATATTCGTATATCTAAATCTGTCCTCGTGAAACGCGTTTTATTCTCGTTGAGAACGCCCGTGATTAGACCTCGCTTCTGGGCCCTACTTTGCCAAGCTCTTCTTTGATATGAAAAAGTATCAACAAAAAAGCAGGGCACCCCTCAGAGATTCTACAGCTGCTCTACCTGTGCAATGAGTGCTCCTAGATGCGATGTCCCGAGCAAGAGGTAACGTATGCCTTCTGTTTATTGAAATAGAATAAATTTTATGTGTTAACCACCATTGTTGTGTTTACTGCTATCTTCTGTTTTTTCAGCACCTCTGATTTAGTTTTGTAAATTTTGTCTGGTTACATGAACTTCTTTCTCAACTTATTATTTCTATGTACAGGAGGTCTTGCGCTGGAAAGTAGCGTGTACATAGATTTTCCATTTCATACGCTGTAAAAAAAGCGTTTTTGGTACTTGTGGGTTATCTGTCAGCACTTGTTTAGGAGAAAAAGTGAAAAATGTAGTTGTTTTATGAATATTGAGTTGATGTTCTGGACAGTATGAATGGATTTTTTAAGTGAGAAAGTATCCTTGTTGATTTATATTTACTTTTGATGCAATTTATCCACTTTTCAAATAAATAGGATGAATCTCTTGGGCCTTCATCTTCAGCTCTTGGAAAGTCCCAGAGATTCATTTCGGCCTGAAACAAAACAAAAATTAGGAATAATAAAAATTGATAATTTAGTTAAGCTAACTTAACTTGACCTTAACATCGAAAGGATACCACGAATTAAATGTGGTGACAAATAACCGACAAGTACAGAGTTTTCTCCTTTCTCTCTCGAAGTAACATCTTTGTTGCGATTAGGAAAGTTTAAACTTAGTTACCTAATCTTTGCGTGCGAGGAAAACCTTAACACAGCGTGTTCATACATTTTACGTCTTGTGCTCAAAGTTGATTCACTGTAATTGTGAAGATAATCGACCAAAAAGAGAAAAGTTTATTAAAAATTTCAAGCCAAGAATCGTATAGAAAAATAAAACGGCATTCACACCATTTGGCGTTTGGCGTGAGAAGAATTTCGATTATTAATTTGACTAAACATTGAGAAAAATTGATCGCTGTCGCTATGCTCCATATTTTTGGCTGCTGCTCAGTAATATCAAATCTCGTCCCCGACAATTTACAGAGGAAAAGTTTAAAGCCGTTTTTCTTCAATGTCGAATTTATTAGATATTGCAAAGCAGCTATGGCTAAAATAAAAAGTATTCATTTCAAGCACAGAAATACTGCAGAAACAGCCATATAATTATTGTACAAACAAAAAGTTGAATTAGTTTTTGAACGCATCACTAAATCGTCAGATGTACTTGGGCATTGGGTCTGTTAACCGGCTTGTCAGTGCTACGTGTTTACATTTTACTAGTGCGATAACAAACTGTTTCAGTCAATCGTAAAATCCTCGGTAGTATTAACAGTTGCAAGTTTACTTCAATCTACAATGGGTAAGCAAATAAGTAGCTTTTATTTAGAAATATATTTGGTTAATTTGTTTCAATGTTTTACTCGACTAAAATGACCAAAAATCTTGTTTACAATTGATTCTTTTTCTATGTTCCAGTAAAGTTGTTCTGAGTAAATGTTTGATCAACTTGTTACTTTGTTATTTTTTATTTTTTTTTCTGGTAGATGATCAGAATTAAAAGTTGGAAATATAAAGCTTGCAAATATTGAAAGCTGAGAGCTTTGGTTAACTTCAAAGTTTATTGTATGCTGAAAATGTCACATTTCTTAGTTATTTAAGTAGTTGAAAATAGATGACCAAACTTTAGTCTAGGGCCTATTATAGAAGTACAACATTAGTTAGTGCCTTCATTGAAGTACACATTTTTTTCATTAAATGTACACATATACCCATAGAAATTGTTTTTGAGTTTTGTGCTGGTGTGCAGGACTTGGGCAAAAACATTGCTGTGTACTAACCTCAAGCCATTTATAAAAAATCAACCATGCTATATTTTTGGTCAATATCGGGTTTAATGCGATCGATCACAGAAAATTAAAATTCGGTCCCCAAGAATCACTAAAGGGACATAATTAAAAATGTTTTTCATGAATGACATTCTGCTCGCTGATGCGTTATTTTTGAGTTATTCAACTTTGAAATTTTCGTTTTCCACAGTAGTTCCAGTGAATTTACGGTTGAGCGCGAGCTGTTAGAGTACGTTTGGGTACTTCGTAATTGATTAT